>CM055269.1:82247273-82301802 GCA_029237695.1 Conchocele bisecta
GAACTCGCGGCCGGGATCGACCTGGAGAAGATTCGGCCATTTGAGAGGACTCCTCTTATATATTCGGGAAAGAACCTCGGCCACTTCCTTAGACTCTTTAGTGGCCAACGGCTCAGCCCCCTTATAACGACTCGCTACGTCAACGATTGTCAGTGCGTACTTGTACGTCTTGCGACCGACGCGATCGTGAGGTAGAAACAGGAGATCCGCTTGGTGAACTTGGTTCGGCACCGGCACGTCGAATTTCGGGCGCGGAATATTGTGAGGCGCGGGTAAATAGATCTGCCAGATGGCTTGCTTCTTGAGCCATTCCTTGACAGCGTTTTCTGAAACCTTGGTCGCCGCCGCGAGGTTCTTGATGGCCGCGAGTCCCTTCCAGTAGCCGCGTGGGCTATAGTATGTATTCGACAGCTTGCGCGCTAAGCGAACCGAGGATTTGGTATCAAGTTTGCGCGTGTTCATCGTATGCGAAGTATTCTAATATATCGGACAATCTCCAACATGCCCTCGCCAGTTCGTCCGGTAACTGCGTCGTTAATAATAAACCTTTGTTGGAAGTTTCGCTGCAGCCTCAATCGCGTTTGGGTTGGAACAGGAGAGGGGAATCTAACTCGGAGGAATCTAACATCTGCTTTGCGAAAAGGGTGGCCTCTTTTTGGTCCTCGCGCCACGTCTCGAGACAATCTCGGGGCTAGACGAATCATACTCTTTGCACCAGGTAAACGATGTTTTTGGGCAGTGTAGCCTACATCGATCATAGCGTCATAAAGTTCGTCAACTAACATCGTTCTATATATATATATATTTATACAAAAAAAAGGTTTTAATTAATTAATTTAAAATCTCGATTGAATATAGTAGCCGACGAGCCCAACCACACCCATTCCCACGACGATGAACGCGATCTCACGGTCTTTTTGGGCCTCTGACGGTACATAGAAATCTGAAAGTTGTGGCTCGCGATCCATTGGATCGAGACTTTTGTGCGGATATGCCAGCGCGTACTCGCGGTTGGCTTCTTCAACGTTCTGAAAAGTTTGCGCGGCGTGATTTTCGCGGCGAAGCTCTTCATTGACCCAGTCCAGATGGGCGGTTCGTTTTTTCGACCACGCTTCCTTTGCGCTATTGAGTTGTTCTACAGCTAAATCATGACGCTTACGCTCCTCATCCACGCTTTTCATTTTAGAGAATATAAAGTTGCTACCACTGAACGCAAATGCGTTTACAAGCGCACCACCTACTATTACTGCGATTGAAGCCATTTATTTCCATATATTAACTGGTAGAATTCCAGCTTTAACTAGATAATCTCGCTTCCAAACTGCTGCCGCTACATCTAAGGTCGCGAGCCCTACGTCTCTCACAGTAAAGTCCAATTTGGGAGCGGTTCCTCCTAGGGCCATCTTTGATAGTCGAGCATACCCGATACTGAAACCCGATATCACCACGGCGTGATAAAGCACATTCACTAACATTTTACCATCTTGTTCAGCCATTGTTATAATTATTGCATATAAAAGGGGTCTCGATCAATGTTTAAATGGGGCGCATCCAAATTCAACATTGTTGATGCTTGGTGCTTCGTAACTTTCTTCTGTACACTGGCTGGTTGTTTTTTCGGGTATTTCCACACGCACAGGGCACCAACAACTGCCAGACCACCAACAACCCAACTCCAATTCACGAATTTGGGTTCAGCCCAACTCCGACGGCAGTTGGTATTGGGTGACAAATTCAAAGAATTTGGGTGTGCTTCCAATTCGTGAATTTGGGGTGTTGTTGTACTCAACTCTGTCTTCAGATGTTTTGCTGTCTCCGTCCCCATCAATTCAGGAATTTGCTGCAACCCCAATCTCGATTGGAGTTTAGCCTCTCGAAGCTCGGCGAGTATTTTATCTTGTTTAACTTTTCGGGTGGCAGCCGCCGCCCGCCCAGCTGCCTGTCTTTTGGGATTTTTTATATGCGGTATGTCATCCAGTGGCTGAGTAACACTCTGGTTCGATTGTGTTGGAGCAATCTGTTCAACTCCGTCACTCTCGTGGGTGTGTCTTGTGTCATCATTTTCAGGGCTTATAGTTCGTGGGCATATATGTCCAAATTGACAGTGTTTACCCGTGGTCAACGCGGTTGTCAGCGGAGCTAAGTACATTCCAAACTTGTGATAAATTGAGCAGCAGGCTGTTCTAAGAGTGTGTCCTATAAAAGGGTCAGTCTCTAGATCGTGAATCAACCCTTCGGTGTTTGGTATAGGGAGAAGTATACTAACGGTTGTAGCGTACAAATGAATAGCCGCCGATCCGAGAGTTTTTGTCATCTCTGCTCCCAATTTGGATTCGTATCGCGCATACATTTTATCGATCTCCGCATCTGACATCTTATCCACCTGAAAAACTGAGAGACGCCTACCGAGATAATGCTCCGATTGTCCCCCAGCAACCAGCGCAGCTAGCCGCTCTCGTCGCGCCGCATTTTCATTTTCATTCGGAGTCGTTGCACTCAACCCAATACCAACCCCCGATTCCGATTGCTCTGTCGGATCATTATTGTTGGCAGTCGGAGTTGAGGTTTCTTCCATTAGCTGATCGAGAAGTTCGTCGCAGTTCATTTTTTTCAAAATTAGTAATTTAACTATTCTAACAAGTCTCATCACTTTAACATATTGCCAAGCGCACCACCCGATACTTATGATCACCATTATGCTCGCAACAAAGCTCGCAGCGGAGCACCAAATTGTTAACATTGTTAACCATTGTTCAGCATTTGTTCAACATTTGTTAAGCATTTGTTCAGCATTGTTCAGCAATTGCTAAGCATTGTTAAGCATTTACTCGCAATTACTAATTTTCTTAAAATTAAGCGTTAAGTAATTATAAAATTAATTGATAACTTCGTAAGCAGTTGGTTGATCAGTCTTTAGCAAAAGCTTGGCGTGCTTAGTTTCCGAAAGCATCTGTCGAACCTCCAGGCGCTCCTCGCGCGTTGGGATAACGTCATTCTCTCGAAGACAGTCATCGAATGAGTCTCGGTCCTTGCAGTGAAAGAGGGCGACCCATTTCGTTTGCTCGCGCAGATCCTTGAGGACGGCGTTGTATTTTTGAGTGGAGATCCATACGCTTTGCCTCGCATGGCGGCCAGAAAATGCGAGCTCAGAGAGCATGTCCTCCTTTTTGGTCATCGCCGCCTTGGCCGAGCAATCGTCAATCACATATAGGGTGGGCTCACCCTGGAATCTTTGTATAAACCACGCAACCAATCGTGAA
Source organism: Conchocele bisecta (assembly GCA_029237695.1). NCBI lineage: Eukaryota > Metazoa > Mollusca > Bivalvia > Lucinida > Thyasiridae > Conchocele > Conchocele bisecta. The sequence continues at coordinate 82,250,534 of CM055269.1, forward strand.
GCCTATCACCGGGGTCAATAACGTATACCTCAGGGTCGGTCCATATCCACGGGCGCCGCTGATAAGTATCGTTGTGCCGCACAGTGGGACATAGGATCACAATGTGACGAAAGGCATCGCGGTAGGACTCCTCGAGTAAGTCGAGGATGAAAACCGTTTTTCCACATCCTGTCTGCCCACATATTATGGCAGAGTGAGCATCTCCAATCGTGAATTGGTATTGATTGCTAGATTTCTTAATTAATTTATTTTCTTTGAAAATATTAGAATTATCAAAATTAGTAGATCGCTGATACGTATGGACCATCTTCGATGTTGAGTTGTGCGTCTGTAATTATATATAAGTACACGTTCAATGGCCCATTTCCATCCGCCTCTTTGGTTATCTGGATCGTCACACCCTCACTAGCGTTCTCAACTTGGAGTCCGCTACCGTGTATTTGGTCATCGTCGCTGGCTCGCATCAAGCAATAGCGCGTATTTGGTATTCAGGAACTCCGCGAGGGAGACGGCCGATAGCTGCAGGTCTTTAGCAACTGCTGCAACCTCCGGAGAGCACTTAGAGCCGACAGCAAACTGCTTTCTTACTTCGTCCCACTGCTGGTGCGCGCGAAGACCCGCGCTGTAGAGTTGATTGGGTACTCCCTCGATCGTCACCTCTACCTTCGTGATTTTGGGGTTATAGAATCTGTCTGTTTTTCTAACACCAAACGCTACCCGAGCCACCTCGAACAGCATCAGTATACCTTTCATCGAGCGGGCGGGTACGTTGACGTTAATATTCCACAATGTGTCGCCTTTGTCTTTCGTCATCTTGCGATGGCGAAGAACTCGGTCGTAAAGTGTGGCAACGCGCCCGGCGTACTGGGTTCTGATCAATCGCGCTAGTTCGGGCATCGTGACCATGTCGTACTCCAGCGAAACATTATCGATCGTATACGTCGATAACATGTCGGTGGCTATGATAACTCGGCCGTAGTCGTTGAACGTTAGTTCGTATTCGAGGCGGTCAGCCAAAGCACTCTGATAGTAGGGCATGTGGCTCTCCAGCAACTCAAAGTCGAGCTGGATGTAGAAGCGGTTTCCGTAACCGCCCGCGACCGCGTTGTCGCTCGCGTTACCATCTACCTTGTTACCAGCCCCGATTCTAAGTTTGGTTACGTTCTTATTTTTGCTGGTGTCAATACCCTGATAGACGGCGTTTTCACGCTCTTGTGCCGTCTTCCACAGGTCCTGGTAGCAATGGTAGACGTCGCTGTCATCGATCGACATCACCTCATTACCAGAAATCTTTATCATAGTCTTCTTGACTATGGCGTGACCCAGGTTCTGAACGACGGTTCGGTCCGCGTCCGTCGACGTTAGCGAAATAGTGAAAGCGAGGCGAACAGTACCCGGAACAATGACGTCGTGAGTTCCGAGGTTGGGGAAGCGGACTAAGAGCTGCTGGTTCTGGTCGATCGTCGATGGGTTGTTCGTAATAACGACACTCTGTCTCACGCCTTTTGCCCCGAGGGGCTCACGCAGTCTGCGGTATGGATTGAGTTTGCGACCGTATTGACTCGAAGACATAATTTTTTCAAAAATTAATGAAACTATTAAACCTATATGGTTTTGTCTTTAATACATAATTAATATGGATGAAATCGGCAGAGAAGAGTTCTACGCTGATTATGACGATTACGTCGATGATTATAACGATTACGTCGATGATTATGGTGATACGCCCTTCATAGAGACTCCAGTTCCAATCAAATCGCAATTGGGGGAAATAGGTGGCGCTACCCGCAACGTTGGTCAAAGTCAGAAATTACTTGAGGGAGCTGTAAACGACTACTACAACAATTTGGCAGAAAAAGATCTGGTCCCATCTGTCGGTCGAGACTACTCCAAGTTCGAATTGGATATGCGTGGTAGGTTGCGACTAAAAGCATCAGATAACCCGATCGTCAACATGAAGACCGGAAAACCCCTATCGCTAAACACCATTGCTGGAAAACGGGGCGGTGGCGAAATCATAAGGAGCGAACTAGGATTTCCAGATTGGAAGCGTGGTAAACCAATTATGCCGGCCCGCGCTGTAGCGGGCCCATACAGTCTACCGACGAAACGATGGCGAGACGGCCGCCGCGATAGAAACGGTAGATCTCAGCGAGATCCCTCAAATAGCCACCAACGTTATTAACACGGTGGAGACCACGTTCAGCGTCCAATCGCATTTGGGGGAAATACTCAACGATGACCCACCGTTACCTCTTCGCGAACTCCGTGGACTCGATAAGGCTCTAAAAACGGTCCGGGGTGAACTGGTCCTTAACCTATCCAAACTCACGGCGCTGGATGAACATATCGCGCTAGAAGAAAGAAAACTGGAGGAAGCCGGTGACGATAGAGAATCTACCGAGCGGATCGCCGAACGACTGCGGTCTTTGCGGGACGAAAGAGAAGCTCGCTTGGAGGCCGCCTCGGCTAACCGTGAGGCTCTCCGCACACAAATAAGTCGGATCCGCGAAACAATATCGAGAGTTCTGCACGAGGACACGACACTCGGTGAGCGTCTTCGCACTCTGTTCAGACAGCAGGGCGTCACGATAGCAAGCATCCTCGCAGCTGTCGGCATGACTATATCAACCATTGTTCTAGCTTTCACTGGTGGTGCGGCGCCACCACCCGCGCCACCACCAGCACCCGCGCCAGCACCCGCGCCATCCGGTGGAGCCAAGGAGTGGGTAAAAAAACAACTAAAAGCCCTGGCCAATCTTCTAGCTAAATTAGCCGAAAAGGCGGCTGCCGCACTACCTGGACTGATTCGGAAGTATCGTCTTACTTGCTAGCTATATTATCAAAAACGGCCGGATGGCTAGCCAAAAATACATGGGCTTTAATCGTGGCAATCGCCGGTCTCCTACTATTCTTTGCCAGAGAGTTCCTACAACCAAAGCGTAAATAATCCGATCGCCACGAGGGCGATGACGAGCCCTAATTTCTCCTCCTCGTGTGTTGTGCTTCCAATTTCACCCAATCTACGATTGGTGTTGATGAATGGTGTTTCTACAATCGCAATTGTCTGTTATGGAACTCGATGGTGCATCCAATTTATGAATTGGGGGTACTGGGTTCAATTGTGTATCCAATTTACGAATTGGGGGATGTGTATCCATTTTGTGTTTTATGAAATCGGTTCCATTGTTGAACCCGATCATGTTGGTGGTGCGCTTGATGATATCCGTGTTCACTTACCGTTGTGGCCGATTTTTTTGTGGCGGTGGCGATTACGATCTGATTATTGAACCGTCAACCGGGTCGTCTCGTAGTATCATATTGCTCGGCGCCATATAAAGACCTATTTCAAATACATAGTCTACTGGGGTGCTGGCATTCTGCAAAACGTCTTGATAATTCTGGATCGCCTTCTCCAGGTCCACCCTAGCTGAGATGGCGTCCTCTACAAGTGCCAAGAATTGTTTTTGTGCATCAAACGCTGTTCCCGTGCCCAGTATATAACTGCGAGTTTGCTTCTGTGCGCCGAGGATGGCCCAGACGTATGTGCGAATGGAGTCGTTGACGCGAGTAACCCCGGCCTGCATGAACCTAGACCCGTATCTAACATAAATGTACCCCACGCGTCCGTGAACCTCAGCAGCCTGCTGTATGTAATCGACGTGAGCCAGTTTCGGAGGTAACATTTTACAAGAAAACACGCCACAGTGCCGACCTCCAGACACTTCCGACCCGAAAGTCATAGTCCGCGGGTCAAAATTCCCGCGTTCCGACTGACGATGTGGTCACCGAGTGATCGTGTCTAAAATCAGTCTGTGCCCAATTTCCAGACTGCCCTGAATGAGAACGTCCCCGAGGCCGGTGCTGTTAGGAAATGCTTTCTGTCTCCAGTCCGCGTCTTTTGAAACGTTAAATTCGTTACACAGTCTTTCAAATGCCATACGGTCGTATGCGTTGGAAATGGGATCCCAGGCGTCGTCTTGAGGTAGTGAAATACCTAGTTCTTTGAGAATCCTCCTAATAGTATAATACGCGTGAAGTTGTAGACACTTCGGAGCATGACATTCTTGGATGTCAGATGGTCTTTATGTGAAACTCCACACCGGCTGTTGCGCACCATACAGCGAAATTTATTTGGTTCTGCCAAAACTGCATCGGTGTTGCTTTCCACCCGTTTACCGCCTCCATCGTAGTAATCTTGGGCAGCCTATATTGTTCAAAGATGTTAGGGAAGTTGGTGGCAAAGCCGCTGTCCGGTCTAACCGTTACGGTTGGGTGTACAAGGTGGTTAACAACGTCTTTTTGCGTGTATTTACCTCCGACCGCGTACTTTGCATTAGAGTTAAAGCTAAATGCTTTGGTATCCATTGAAAGATATTATTATGTTTGCTACTATCACTAATGTTCAAAAAGAGAGTTGTGAACTTCAAAAATCAATCGACAACTGCTGCGGAAAACGCCGGGTGGGCCTCAGATCAATCACCTTCACGGTTGGATGGCAGAATGTGGGGAAGAGCGAAGGGTTTTACTATGTGAAGGATGGACAACAATTAGGTGTAAAGCTGCCTCACGGACTGTGGGGAATAAGACAGCTCAAAGATTTTGTCAACTCAGAGCTTGACGGTATAATCAACCTCACAGTATCGAAGGCTACCGGGCTCGCAACAATGACCATCAGCAGTGATAATGCGGTAGTGGTCTCCCCGGGGTTGGGTATTCAACTCGGTTTTAGACAGACATACTCCTCAAACAAAGGAGTGTTTACCCCGGGTGAGTACGTCGGTGATAACCCGGTGGACTTCGCCTTCACGAAAACTCTCAGGGTGCACCTGGATCGGGTGAACACGTCGTACAACACGGTAGACGGATCCCCCAGCACATTACTGAAAACCGTGCCCGCCAGCGACTGTTTCTATGGCGAGACTGTGACCTTAGACTTCCCACACCCCGAGATGAAAGTTTTGGAATCGGGACACATCCACAAGTTGAAGATTTCTATTCTTGATGATAAAGGGCGAGTGTTGAAGAACGATTACCCGATTTCGGTCGTCCTAGAAATTTCAAATTAATTAATTTTAAGAAAAATTATAAAATTATTTAGAATTAAAACGCATGTTCGTAATTTATATATTATCAACATTATTGAAAATGAGTATATACGGACCAGGTAGTTCTTCCGATTGGGTGACAAATTTAAATAATTTGGAACCGGCAGAAGGGTGATTCATCCCGACAGAGGGCGACTTTTTAACTACCCAAAAAACAAAGGCCTTGATCAATAGAACTATATCGATGGCCACGGACGAGATTCATAAAAGTCTACTATCACAACTTAGAGAATATGCCCTGGTTGTGAATACACAAAGTCGTGAAGAAACGCATACGGAACTAAACGAACTAGGTAAAAAAATAACCAAATTTCGAAAAGAGGTCCGGTTGGGTATTGATAAAGTCCGAGAAGACCATCAGGCAGACCTTACGGAGGCTTATGGTGCGTTGCGCTTAGAGGACTCTCTCACCAGAGAAGCGACACTTACTGAATTAGACGGTAAAATAATCGATTTTCGAAAGGAGACCCGAACGAATATTGAGAAAGATCAGGCGGCTTATAAGGTGTTGCGCTCAGAGGACTCTCTCATCAGAGAAACGGAACTAAACGAACTAGGTAAAAAAATAACCAAATTTCGAAAAGAGGCCACGTCGGGTATTGAGAAAGCACGAGAAGACCACCAGGCGGACCTTACGAAGGCTTATGAGGTGTTGCGCTCAGAGGACTCTCTCATCAGAGAAGCGGCACTTACTGAACTAGATAAACAAATAACCAAATTTCGAAAAGAGACCCGGTCGGGTATTGATCAAGTCCGAGAAGACCACCAGTCGAACCTTGCGGAGGCCATTGCGGAGGCTTATGATGCGTTGCGCTTAGAGGGCTCTCTCAGCAGAGAAGCGACACTTACCGAACTAGACGAAAATATAGCCGAATTTCTGAAAGAGACCAGGTCGGGGGTTGAGGGGGTCCGAGAAGACCACAAGGAGGCCATTGCGGAGGCTTATGGGGCGCTACGCTCAGAGGACACTCTCAACAGAGAAGCAGCACTTACTGACATATACGAAAAAATAACCGAATTTCGAAAGGAGGCCCGGTTGGGTATTCATAAAGAAATGCCGAGCATACCGCCAGGCGGACCTTACGAAGGCTTATGAGGTGTTGCGCTCAGAGGACTCTCTCATCAGAGAAGCGGCACTTACCGAACTAGACGGAAAGATAACCGAAGTTTCCGATAAACTGAAACATGATCGTATAGCCGCGACCAAAGCTCTTGAGGAGGCCTCTTATAAGATTCGTACTGAGGCATATAACGCAAACAGGGCGCTTGCCGGAATAGTGAAAACAATGAAAACACCAAAACGTGTCATAACAGTTTGGGCTGAGAAGCGGGGCCCATTGGTTGAGGGGCACTAATGAATATTCGTTCGGTGCCAAAGCGAGTAATAAATATGGGGGATACACTATGACAGCTGCAGGTGAAGTTATACAAATGGCGGTCTGCTCGGTAATGGTAGTGGTAAAACCTGTGGGCGCGGTCGCGATAAATATTGTAGTAGATGGGAAGAACGGGGGATTGGAGTCACTAAAATATCTGGAGATAGTTCGACGATTGTTTCGTTCGCCGGTGATGATCGAATTAGACTTTCCCAAAGTAGTGTTATTAACTTTGTTACGAAAATCGGTGACCCAGAGAGTTCTTCCACTATTGTCTCATTGTTAATTGAACTTATTGTGTAAATACTAATATATTGAAATAAATTTAACTATGAACGAATCACTATATTCAACTCTCAATACCACTCCACCAACACTGTATCCAACTCTCAATACCACTCCACCAACACTGTGTACAATTAACGAAAAAAGTTCAGATTTTAGGTTGAATAATATCGTCGCTATGCAGGATATTTTAGTTAGAGAATGTGCAAATAGAAAAAGACACGCTAAAAAATATAAGCGCGCGGTGAACATAGCTGAAGCATCTAGTACGGTTCTGGCAAGTGTTTCTGTGTTGTGTGGGGCTGGAACAGCTGCAACTATATCCACCATTATAACGGTTCCTGTAGCGGGGATTTTATGTGCGGTGTCGGCCGTTTCTGGGTTGCTGTGTATGGTAACTAGGGCGGCGGGTGGAAAACTCGAGAAAAAAAGTAGAAAACATGATAGAATACCTCCTCTCGCTAGGTCTAAGAAAAATAGCATCGACTTTATGGTGTCCAAAGCGTTGGCCGATAAGAAAATATCAAATTTAGAGTTTGAATCCGTGGTGGAAGAAATGGGGAGATATGAAGAATTAAAAAATGATATAAGAATCAAGGCGCGCGCCACCATGCCCAAAATTGAGTGTACTGATTGGGATAAATTTAGGGTAAAACTTGGAAATAAAGTCGGAGGAAATGTGACAGCACCATTATAAAATAATTTTTTAAAAAATAATTAATTTTCTAATTTTCTTAATTTTATAATTTTCCTAATTTTTTCAAAATTATTTATTATATTGGTGCAGTAAACAAATTTACATACCTATACAACATGTGTTTTTCACTGAGAATTACAAATTCAGTCGAGGATTACACTGTAATCACCTGTGTAAATTGATACACTCAGCTCTGTTTACCTTGGCTATCAATTTACGCATGGTTCATAACCCGTGTAATTGAAACATTGTCGTAAATCGATAATTGTACAACACTAGGTAATGTTTATCATAACAGCCTACATGGTCGTGTGGGTTAAGGCGATACTCTATAGAGACGAGGGTCGTGGGTTCGCGCAGCGGTTGGAGCTAAACATATTTATTTATTTATTTCTATCCCTACAAATGTGGTCGCTATGGTAAACAACTGCTTGACAACGGCGTTCGGAGTCCGACCGCTTGAGGTTGATGAAAAATAAATTGCCAGTTTAAAAAAAAATACACCGTTGTCATGATGTTATTTGTCTTAGCATCAACATTGCTGTTCAATAATATTTTTTTTCAATTTCTTTATAAGCGATATCGTAGAAATGTATATTCGTAAACGAATCGTTGGGTTTTAACAATTTTATATAATACACCTTAGTTTCATATCCGATACGCATTATCCGTCTTAATGTTTGTATTTGCCTCTGGTATAGTTGACATAATTGCCGGTATAATATTGTAAATGCAACGTTTTTATCGGAGCGTAATAAATTACGCTGGTATTTCATGTATTCGATATCGCCTAGTGTTCTCATTTTATAGAATTTATATACAGGATTATAACCCCCGTAAGCTTCGTAAACTTCTTCAACACAGTTATTAAAAATTTTCAATTCCAATTTTATTGTATTATCCATTTTCTCTAATAGTTGTTTTTTTCTGTTCAATTTCCAATTTCTTATAATAATTTTCCAATTTCTTCGTTAAAAGCGATATCGTAGAAACGCATATCCGTAAACGAATCTTTGATTTTAAACTGTTTTATAAAATTAGTTTCATAATGTTTCGGTAGTGTTTCTCCGATCCTATTTAGTCGCTTCATTACATAAATTTGATACTTATACCGGCGACATAATTGCCGTATAATATTGTAAATGCAACGTTTTTATCGGAGCGTAATAAATTACGCTGATATTTCATGTATTCGATATCACATAGTATTGTCATTTTACCGTGTTTTAATACTGTAGAAACAACAGCGTAAAATTCTTCATCCAAGTCATTACAAAATTCCAATTCGTTGCGTATTTTATTATCCATTTTGTTATAATATTTTATTATAACCTATTAAATTTATATGTTCAATTGGACGTGAAAACATGATGTATTTATGACACCAATTTTAGATTTTTCGTGGTTGGTGGGAGACAATTTCCTCGTTAACCAATTTTGGAGTTATTAGGGGGTGGTGGGAGTAGTGTAGAGGGGTGAAAATGATACCACCGTAGGTGGTATCATTTTGACTCCCTCTATACTACTACACATTTTTCCTTTCAAACAAACATATTTCTTAACAAGAACAAAACATGAGAATCGTCTCCTAAACACATGAGAATCATCTCGCACTTTGGCATCGCGAAATCGCCTTCCACTGAAACTTTTGTAAATACAGGGTTTGCTCATGGTGTGTAAAACGGATACGTCTTGAAATTTCGCTTTGCGCATGCATGCAAGTAAAACGCAATTCCAACGCGAGGCGAGAGCGTGAAAACGCACGACTGAATATAATATAATGTCCCATTTTCACCTCGCGATCTCACTTTGCGTTTTCGCGATCTGGCGCATGGATCGACATCGCGAAAACGCGAGAATGTAACTGGCCCTAACAGGACACTGTAGTATCATAATCGCCTTCGGAAACGATAATCATGTGCTGTAAAACATTCTTTTAATTAAGAAATAGAAGAAATGTGGATATTGGGGAATATGTCAGATACATATGAAAGGTTTTCGCGATCTCGTGTAGAGGTCGAGATCGAGTAAATGCGAGTTACACGACACTAACAGAACACCATTATAATTCTCGTGTTTTAGGAGGCAATTCTCATGTTTTGTCAAAAAAATAATATTATCTAATAAACATATTTTGGCAGCATATGAGAATCGTCTCCTAAAACGATTTACGTGTCCTGTTAGGGACATGTTACGATCTACTGATGGTGAACACGTGTTGGTCTTCGCTAGTCACATATGCAATAAGCCCGGTTTTGTCCGATCACGTCGTACATCATCATATGCACGTGCGGTGACCTACTGGGACGTGTATCGGCGTTGGAAAGTGAGACATCAAAGGTTACAAAATGACATCTAAAGGTTAAGTTGTGTCGAAAACAAGTATTGGTCGGAGAGAAGGTGTAGAATCTCAAAAAAAGGTAACGGAATCTTTATTTACTCAATAAATATGTACTGGCAGCACATCAGAATCGTCTCATGTTTTGCCAAACCATGTTTGTATTGTCAGAAATATTGATGTTTGTCCACATTTGTTCCATTTCTTAAAAAAGACGTGTTTTGGCAGCACATGAGAATCGTCTCCTAAGACGATTTGTACATATGTTACAATTTCGCGAAACGAAAATGGAACATATTCTCAACAAAACATGTTTCGCGTTTTCGCGATCTTGCGCATAGGCCGAGATCGCGAAAACGCGAAGTGTGATGGATCGCGAAACGAAAATTTAACATATTCACAACAAAATATGTTTTGACAGTACTGTGCATATGAGAATCGTCTCCTTTCGCGATCTTGTGCGTAGATCGAGAAAACGGGAAGCGTGATCGCGAGAGCTGAAACGAAAATGTAACGTATTCTCAACAAAGCATGTTTTGACTGTATCCTACAAGTCATTGTGAGAAGTGCATTATGTCTCGCTTTCCGCAGACGGGCTTGACAATAATGTTAATATTCGTACAAAATATAAATGGTTTTGTCATGGGAGACTATTCTCATGTGTTGCCAAAACATGTGTTCATTACGCAAACACGTCTTATTTGGAATTAATAAATCACTGAACTACTTTCGGCAAGGGAGATAATCAATATCACGCGAACTATTTTCATACGAGCCAAGCGGATTGTTCTGTTTATGATTAGGATATATAGTTTTAAGCTATCTCCTGTGATATATAATGATACATTACTTTGCTATGTTATGGGTACTAATACTTGTTGTTTCAATAGCGTATCTCTGTAACGGTATTGTTGTAGATGGAGTTGCAAATAATTTAATAATTATTACGTTCAAATGGTGGCGTAATACTGATAGCACTTCTGTGACTGTGATTGTCATAAATGGCGCAACAGTCGTGAGGTTAAGGTCGCCGACTTCAATGATTTAATTACCGATTCCCGAAAAGGTTGGGGTTTCAAACCTCGACGTGGTATAAAAAAAAATTCTCCATATATATTATTTTTGTGATTTTAATATTTTTTAATATTTTCACAATTTTATGATTTTAATAAAAATACCTATAAATTGATAGAAACTTACCAACAATTAAAGTTTCTGTCTTTAAGTAATATATACACAGACAGTTTGTTACTGATGTTTTAAGTTTAAGTAATATATACCCAGACAGTTTGTTACTGTTTTTTTAAGTTTGAGGTACTGTCTATACTGTCTATACCATATAATGTTTTACTGTCCCAAAATCTTTTTTTTTTGGCTGTCACAATTAATTAATTTTCGGACAGCAAACATTTTTTATGAATTTAAAATAATTATTGTCCTCCATCTGCTCACAACACTGTTCGAACTGCGCCTGTGGCTACCACGACCAGAATTCACTGGCCGCAAACACAGTATAGCCATCGGCGTCTATTTATTAAATTATTATTTTGCATTTTATTTGAATTCCGCGTGAACGCTGCACTTTGTGTCAACACCATTTACAGAAAATATTGGTGATTTTCTAAACGAATATCGGAGAAATGCGGCTATATATTTTGTCAATTTTCAACACCATTTACGGAAAAAAATTACTGATTTTTTAAAACAATATCGGCACAACTAAATACGGTGATAGAATTTTTGTCAACTTTTCAACACCATTTACGGAAAATATTACTGATTTTCTAAAAACAATATCGGCGAAGGTTTACTGAACTACTCTTTATTTTAAATAACCAGCCGTCTAATAGATCTGTGTATAATCGAGAGTATATCGTTAATTGTCATGTTGTCTCCGACAGTGAGGTGTTGCGGCACACATCAAAACGACACGTCAATTTCAAAACATTAGGGTCACAGCTGTGTGGTGTCATCAGATCAACACCTCGTCACACACAACTACGCATTATCGATTTTTTCCCCACACAAAGCGACGTGTATTTACAACTAGATCTGTGTAATGTGTCGGGTGTAGCCAAAGACCATACATAAATTCGTAATTAGTCACAGATGTAGCCTTAAAATATAATCGATTTACTTAAATTACGTCCGCATGTTGACAGATATTTCAGAGCAGACGTCATCGTAATTTGCCGTTATTTATTTCCAAAATTAACCATATATTCTGTAAATGGCGTTGAAAGTTGACAATAAATTAAGACCAGATCAGTACGTTAAATCGCTATCGACGACAACTGACGATCCGATGAGAGAGTAATACCGTTTAAGCGTATCCAATGTTAAATATACATCGTTATTTTTTTATGACTTTCGTAGTTTTTACCGAGAAATTCAAACCGTTTCCAATTATTGGGGAACATAATATCATGATTAGCACATCGTTTCACTAAGCGGGGGCTACTCAGGAAATGGGATCACACGGTCTATTGTTTACACTGGATTAATGGCGGCCTCCATGAGGTCTCAGGTAAATCTTATTTTTCAATAATACGACTGTGGTTTCTTCCTTTTAGTGATAACCATGTTCCAGCCGTTAACACTTATTTAGCAACATTACTTAATATGTAGTTAGTCTGAACATTCTGCAGAGAAATCTGAATTGGACGGAATCGAGCGTTGTTTAAACTTAGTCCGGTTCATATGCACAGGTCAAAATATGAACTGAAAATGGCGCTTTGTGTGACAGAAATCCGTACGCGGACGAATAAAAAAAATATTTTGTTATAAATATCACATACAGCGAAACAGCGGTAGCATCTACTGTTTTTAATAATATGCATACATATTGTAATTAATGTTTAATAGTGATATACTTATGAATAATATACGATACTAGGTTTATACTCCAGCACTATGTTTTTAGGCTGTGTGATTTGCCTCAATATACTGGATTAATTAATACTATATTCATGCGCTTCATGACAACATCATTACATTTAAAATATATACAAATATTACTTAAAGGGGTACCGATATGATACATTTTAATAATACAAATATTGAAAATACACATTACAATCGCTTACAACATAAGTTATTGATTGAAAATAGTCACTGCATCGTGACCTATTTGACCGCATTACCTATTGCGCGGCAACCTCACCAAACCCGCTGTTTACATAGGTAACCGGGGGTTTGATGAGGTAGGCTCGCTAATACAATGTTTGCGTAATGTATTATTAAGAAATAAATATTTTTTTTGAAGAAAAAAAAACCCATTAGTATCGTCTAATGAGACGATTCTCATGTGTCGACAAACCTATTTTATTAAGAAATCAACAAATGTGAAAAGAATACATTTGTATTTCTTTACAAATAATCGACTTAGGAGACGATTCTCATGTGCTGCCAAATCTTGCTTTATCAAGAAATCAAACAAATGTGAAAATGCACTATGTCAAGCTAATGCGTAAATATCAATTTATCGGCGATGCGATGGACGTGAGCGACTACATAGCGTTGTTTTGATATGTTTGTTTCTGCCGAATTCTAAATGTCGGTCACCAGGTCACACTTTGCACGTGAAACTGGATTACCAACAGATGATTGTAAACACCATCAGGTGTGCAGCTAGACAGAAAATGATATGTCGCAAATGTGCTAGTTTGGGATAGGTGGGCACGGCGGCATATTTCTTTATGCGCCGTTTGCAAACGGAACTCATCGCATTCACAAAAACGCGCGATCACGAGACGAAAACGCGATATTGAATACAATAGAATATATATCATGTTTTCGCCTCGCGATTTTGCAGTCTCGCGATTTGGTCTCGCGTTTTCGCGATTTTGTGTATAGGTCGACGATGCGATACAGCAACCAATAACACGTATCGAAATATGTTTTCTTTTCAATAAACATGTATTGGCAGTACATTAGAATCGTCTCCTAAGACATTTATTATGTTTTTGTTGTCGAGAACTACTGATGTTTGTCCGCATTTGTTCTATTTCTTAATACAAACATGTTTTGGGTGCACATAAGAATCGTCTCCTAAAACAATGTGTACGTGTTCTGTTAGGGACATGTGACAACCTCGTGTGTTCGCGGTTTCTCGCATAGGTTGCGATCGTGAAGCGTGATCGCGAGATTTCGAGTGCACAACTTATTCCACCCGGCTACATACGGACATGCCGCAACCTGTCGACTGTCAACTGATGAACATTGGACATGTCGCTATTGTGTATTATTATGAGTTGGCTGACGGACGAGTTGGTTGAAGGCCGAAACGGAAGTCGTCGGTCATAAAATCAACGAAAACTAACGGGACCCATACAATTTCTAATTTCCTCTAAGGTAATAATCGCAATTTCCATTTACCGATCTATTGGAAATGAATACTTATGACCGTATTTAAATTTCGATTGGAAAAATATAATATATATATATATATAAACGTGACGTCGGCAATGTAATACATGTGTATAGGCCGATGTTACGATACAGAAGATATGTTCCTTTACTTCCATACACATTTTTGGAGATATTACGCCGATTCGCGTGACGATATGTGACCTTAAAGAAATTGCAGGAAAGTGTATGAAATTCCGCGAGGCCGAAAAACTCGGCAAATAAAAAAATATGCTGGTTTCGCGGTGCCTGTACTGTATGAGACGATTTTCAAAGTTTTGTCAGCCATATATGCACTCCTCTCTGACCACATTACTTGTACGCTGGCACGGTGATGCGCCGTGGTGCGCCGTGGGCTAATACGGTGGGTCACGGGGGAACGCGGTGTGCAGCAGATTCGGTCTTTAAAATATTCCCACGGTGGTGATTTTTGCCTCTCCACCGTGATGGGTGGGATTTCCACCCGACACGGTGGGAGGAATGTTTATGCCCACTCTCCATCTGATCACGGGGTCGAGTGGGAAAAGGGACAAAGCACTCTGAGTGTACCGTATCTGTTTATGCAACTACGTATAATTCCTAAGCTGTTTCTGTTTGTTCGGCAATGTTCGTGTATTATCGCCCTTGGGGACTCTTCAAGCGTTGAGATAAAAGTAGTCGATTGCATGACTACACAATTTTTTTCAAATGCAGTAACTTCGTATGCTATATTCAGTATTCTTTCCGATGTGATATACATTGGGTTTCAAAAGCATTTGGCCCTTTGGACAAATATCTTTGTCGCCCGTATTAGTAAAATACCAACTGTCGTAAACTTCCAGCTCGGTTTACGGTAAAACTACAATTATGAGTGTCGATTTTGTGATGTTTCATTACTGATTTTTAGCGCGCCTTCCGAAGGAAGAAGTGCTTATGGCATACCCACGGCGTCGTCCGACCGTCTGTCCGTTTGTCTTCAAAACTTATAATGGCCTATGTTTTCTGTTTCCTTGCTTGGATTTGCTTCATATTTCACACACGTATTGCTCCAAGGGTTCTCTACTGCGCTGTGGCAAATCCACGTCCGTGCCGCCCCTTCTAAGCCCAGGGTCAATGTCACATACTTTGTGCATCTCGAAACCTTAACGCTCAGTCGCTCGGGTAAATAATGGCCTATATTTTCTGTTTCCTTCCTTCAATTTCCTTCATATTTCACACACGCATTGCTCCAAGGGTCCTCTACTGCGCTGTGGCAAATCCACGTCCGTACCGCCCCTTCTAAGCCCAGGGTCAAGGTCACATACTTTGTGGATCTCAAAACCTTAACGCTCAGTCGCTCGGGTAAATAATGGCCTATATGTTCTGTTTCCTTGCTTGGATTTGCTTCATATTTCACACACGCATTGCTCCAAGGGTCCTCTACTGCGCTGTGGCAAATCCACGGTCAAACGTGCCCTCGGTTCGTTTGCTGCCACCGGGCGATCTTCGTTGTCCTCTGACAACTCTTGTTACTGGAATAGCATATATAAACTAAAGAATAAAGCACAGTCTGAATTATTATGCCCCAGCCACCGAATGGTGATGGGGGCATATAGTGTTACCGGCGTCCGTACGTACGTAACGTACGTAACGTACATACGTAACATACGTTTCAGTAACGTACGTACGTCCCGAAACCTTAACACTGGGTAAATGCCTTATAATTTCTGTTTCCTTGACAAATCCACATTCGTCCCGCCCCCGCTAAGCCCAGGGTCCAGGTCACATACTTCGTGCGTTCAAAACCTTAATGCTGGGTAAATGGCTTATAATTTGTGTTTTCTTACTTGGATCTGCTTCACATTTCACACATGCATTGCTCCAATGGTCCTCTGTCACCTTGTGACAAGTCCACATTTGTCCCGCCGCACTAAGCCCAGGGTCAAGGTCACAGACTTGGTGCGTTCGAAACCTTAACGCTCGGGTAAATGGCTTATAATTTCTGTTTCCTTACTCGGATCTGCTTCACATTTCACACATGCATTGCTCCAATGGTCCTCTATTGCCCTGTGACAAATCCACATTCGTCCCGCCCCCACTAAGCCTCCGGTCAAGGTCACAGACTTGGTGCGTTTGAAACCTTAACTCTCGGTAAATGTCTTGTAGTTTGTGTTTCCTTGCTTGGATCTGCTTCACATTTCACACATGCATTGCTCCAATGGTCCTCTGTCACCTTGTGACAAATCCACATTTGTCCCGCCCGCACTAAGCCCAGGGTCAAGGTCACAGACTTGGTGCGTTCGAAACCTTAACGCTCGGGTAAATGGCTTATACTTTCTGTTTCCTGGTTCGGATCTGCTTCACATTTCACACACGCATTGCTCCAATGGTCCTCTACCGCCCTGTGACAAATCCACATTCGTCCCGCACCCGCTAAGCCCAGGGCCAAGGTCACATACTTGGTGCGTTCAAAACCTTAACGCTGGGTAAATGGCTTATAATTGTATCCCCTGGACTGCGTCAGGGGATACTATGGATTTGACAGCTGGCCGCGTCTGCCGCAGACACTTCTTGTCCGGAGCATAACTCGAACACCCTTTGGAATATTTTCATGAAACTTCACACATGCATAGACCACGACCCGAAGGTGTGTCGCGCACAAGAATGACAACTCTTGCATAGCTAATTGTTTAGTTATATCCCTTTTTTGTTTCTCTCACTGATTTCGTTTCCGGAGCATAACTCCACCACCCTTTGGAATATTTTCATGAAACATCACACATACATAGACCACGACCCGAAGGTGTGTCGCGCACAAGAATGACAACTCTTGCATAGCTAATTTTTTAGTTATCTCCCTTTTTTGTTTCGCGCACTGATTGACCATAACTCGACCACCCTTTGGAATATTTTTATGAAACTTCACACATTCAATTAGACCACGAACCGAAGGTGTGTCGTGCACAAGAATGACAACTCTTGCATAGCCAATTTTTTTAGTTATCTCCCTTTCTTGTTTTCGCGCACTGATTTGCTGTCCGGAGCATAACTCGACCACCCTTTGGAATATTTTAATGAAACTTCACACATGCATAAACCACGACCCGGAGGTGTGTCGTATCGCGCACAAGAATGACAACTCTTGCGTAGCTAATTTTTGAGTTATCTCCCTTTTTTGTTTTGCGCACTTACAAACTGGACAATAATGCATGAAGACCCGTTTTCTCGTCTGCTCTGTACACCTTTTCTCGTGTGCTCTGTACACCTTACCTGTAGAGAGAACAATAGAGACTGGGAGAACCATTCACCTGTGCATGTGCTAGCATGTGCAAATGTCCAGTCTTGACCAGTCTTGACCAGTCTGACCACAGGTAATTATACCCCCCCCCGCAACGAGTTGTGGGGGGGGGGGGGTGTATACTGGAGTCAGGTTGTCCGTCCGTGCGTCCGTCCGTCCGTGCGTCCGTAAACTTAATTTCAGAGAAATATTGTTATAACTTCCATTTCCTTCATCTAAAATGCTTGATATTTCACACATGCCTTCCTGTAAGGCTCTACTACCATGCTGTGCCAAATCCACGACCGTCCAACCCCCGCAGATCCCAAGGTCAAGGTCAAATACTTAGTCTTTTTACAAAACTTAACATCAGAGAAATATTGTTATAACTTCTATTTCCTTCATCTAAAATGCTTAATATTTCACACATGCATTCCTGTAAGGCTCTACTACCATGCTGTGCCAAATCCACGACCATCCAACCCCTGCTGATACCAAGGTCAAGTCAAGGTCAAATACTTAGTCTCTTTACAAAACTTAACATCAGAGAAATATTGTTCTAACTTCTATTTCCTTCATCTAAAATTCTTAATATTTCACACATGCATTCCTGTAAGGCTCTAATACCATGCTGTGCCAAATCCATGACCGTCTAACCCCTGCTGATCCCAATGTCAAGGTCAAATACTTAGTCTCTTTACAAAACTTAAGATCAGAGAAATCGCTTATATTTCCTTGCTCGGATCTGCTTCACATTTCACACACTCATTGCTCCAATGGACCTCTACCACCCTGTGACAAATTCACGTTCATGCCGCTCGCGCTAATCCCAGAGTCAAGGTCACAAGCCCACACACTTGGACATTTTTACATATTTTAGGAGTACCTGGGCCCACACGGGGGGGGGGGGGGTATTCCGTAAGCCTCGCTTACTGACCAATCTAGTTTATACAGGTAAATTACTACATTGGATATTACATTTCCGTAAACTGTGTTGAAAATATTGTGGCATTATGTGAACCTGTGCAGATATATGTAGATAAATATAGGACTATTAAAACAAATATTCTGGGCTCCAGTAGCAAGCTTTATTATTTTTAATTTTTAAACTTTTTTTTCCATTTTTTTTTCAAATTCTTTTTAAATTTTTGTCTCGTAGCATAAGATCGTAATTGCTATATACAGACTATTATCATATAATAAAACAATTATTGACTAGTGTGCCATAGAATATAATCTGATATTCCATGGCTCACTAGTCAATAACTGTATAATATGTTCGTGCCAGTGAAAATTGCTTTTGGGCCCAGGCTCGAGGTCAAGGCGGAACAAGGCGAGGCATTTGATTCCGCGGAATTCTTGTTTACTTATCTCCCTTTGTTGGTTCATGCTCTGATTTCGTATCCAGAGCATAACTCGAACACCCTTTCGAATATTTGTATGCCCCACCACGATAGTGCAGGGGGCATTTAGTGTTACCCTTGTCCGTCCGTCTGTCCGTCCGCACACACGAATGGGTACTTATTGTAAGCGTACGGGGATCTTATTGGGTAGGGTTAGGATAGTGTTGGGTACTCTTGTTGGATATTTTTATACAGTAAAAACCCAACAAGTATTCAATCGTAGGAACGTGTGTCCCGTCCTCCCGTCCGTCTGTCCGTCCGTCACAAAACTTTAACACTCGGGTAAATGTCTCATAATTTCTTCATCCTTCGACCGATCTGCTTCATATTTCATATACACATTGCTCTGATGGTTCACTACCGCCCTGTGCCAAATCCACGTTCGTCCTGCCCCCGCCAAGCCCAGGGTCAAGGTCACATACTTGGTGCTTCATAAACTTTAACGCTCGGGTTAATATCTTATAATTTCTGTTTTCTTTCACGGATCAGCTTCATATTTCATATACACATTGCTCTAATGGTCCTCTACCGCCCTGTGCCAAATCCACGTTCGTCCTGCCCCCGCCAAGCCCAGGGTCAAGGTTACATACTTGGTAGCTTCTCAAAAACTTTAAAACGCTCGGGTAAATATCTGCTTACTTTCTGTTTTCTTTCATGGATCATCTTCATATTTCATATACGCATTGCTCGAATGGTCCTCTACCGCCCTGTGCCAAATCCACGTTCGTCCTGCCCCGCCAATTCCAGGGTCAAGGTCACATACTTGGTGCTTCAAAAACTTTAACGCTCAGGTAAATATCTTATAATTTTTCTTTCCATTCACGGATCAACTTCATATTTCATATACGCGTTGCTCTAGTGGTCCTCTACCGCCCTGTGCCAAATCCACGTTCGTCCTGCCCCCGCCAAGCCCAGGGTTAACATCACATACTTAGTGCTTCAAAAACTTTAACGCTCAGGTAAATATCTTATAATTTCTGTTTTCTTTCACGGATCAGCTTCCTATTTCATATATGCATTGTTCTAATGGTCCTCTACCGCCCTGTGCCAAATCCACGTTCGTCCTGCCCCCGCCAATCCCAGGGTCAAGATCACATACTTGGTGCTTCAAAAACTTTAACGCTCAGGTAAAAGAAAATTTTGACTTGGAATTTGGCCTCATTTATTATCAAAGCGATATGTGGGACATCCGTGTTCTATGAACACATTTTCTAGTTTATTAAACTTCACACATGCATAGAAGACGACCCAAAGGTGTATCGCATGTAAGAATGACAACTCTTGCGTCGTTAATTTCTTAGTTATCTCCCTTTGTTGCTTCGTGCACTGATTTCGTGTCCGGAGCATAACTCGAACACCCTTTGGAATATTTTCATGAAACTTCACACATGCATAGACCACAACCCTAAAGGTGTGTCACGCAAGAATGACAACTCTTGCATCACTAATTTTTTAGTTATCTCCCTTTGTTTTTTCCGTCACTGATTTTGTCTCCGGAGCATAACGGAGCGAACACCCTTTTTATGCCCCCGCCACCGAATGGTGAGGGGGGCATATCGTGTTACCGGCGTCCGTACGTACGTAACGTACGTCCGTACGTATGTACGAAACCTTAACGCTCTTGTAAATGGCTTATAATTTCTGTTTCCTTGCTCGGATCTGCTTCACATTTCACACACGCATTGCTCCAATGGTCCTCTACCGCCCTGTGACAAATCCACATTCGTCCCGCCCCTGCTAAGCCCAGGGTCAAGGTCACATACTTGGTGCGTTCGAAACCTTAACACTGGGTAAATGGCTTATAATTTCTGTTTCCTTGCTCCGATCTGCTTCACATTTCACACACGCATTGCTCAAGTGGTCCTCTGCCACCCTGTGACAAATCCACATTCGTGCCGCCCCCGCTAAGCCCAGGGTCAAGGTCACAGACTTGGTGCGTTCGAAACCTTAACGCTGGGTGAATGGCTTATAATTTCTGTTTCCTTGCTCGGATCTGCTTCACATTTCACACACGCATTGCTCCAATGGTCCTCTACAGCCCTGTGACAAATCCACATTCGTCCCGCCCCCGCTAAGCCCAGGGTCAAGGTCACAGACTTGGTGCATTCGAAACCTTTAACGCTGGGTAAATGGCTTATAATTTCCGTTTCCTTTCTCGGATCTGCTTCACATTTCACACACGCATTGCTCCAATGGTCCTCTTACTACCGCCCTGTGACAAATCCACATTCGTCCCGCCCCCGCTAAGCCCAGGGTCAAGGTCACAGACTTGGTGCGTTCGAAACCTTAACGCTGGGTAAATGGCTTATAATTTCTGTTTCCTTGCTCGGATCTGCTTCACATTTCACACACGCATTGCTCAAATGGTCCTCTGCCACCCTGTGACAAATCCACATTCGTGCCGCCCCTGCTAAGCCCAGGGTCAAGGTCACAGACTTGGTGCGTTCAAAACCTTAACGCTGGGTAAATGGCTTATAATTTCTGTTTCCTTGCTCGGATCTGCTTCACATTTCACACACGCATTGCTCCAATGGTCCTCTACAGCCCTGTGACTAATCCACATTCGTCCCGCCCGCGCTAAGCCCAGGGTCAAGGTCACAGACTTGGTGCATTCGAAACCTTTAACGCTGGGTAAATGGCTTATAATTTCTGTTTCCTTGCTCGGATCTGCTTCACATTTCACACACGCATTGCTCCAATGGTCCTCTACCGCCCTGTGACAAATCCACATTCGTCCCGCCCCCGCTAAGCCCAGGGTCAAGGTCACAGACTTGGTGCGTTCGAAACCTTAACGCTGGGTAAATGGCTTATAATTTCTGTTTCCTTGCTCGGATCTGCTTCACATTTCACACACGCATTGCTCCAATGGTCCTCTGCCACCCTGTGACAAATCCACATTCGTCCCCGCCCCCGCTAAGCCCAGGGTCAAGGTCACAGACTTGGTGTGTTCGAAACCTTAACGCTGGGTAAATGGCTTATAATTTCTGTTTCCTTGCTCGGATCTGCTTCACATTTCACACACGCATTGCTCCAATGGTCCTCTACAGCCCTGTGACAAATCCACATTCGTCCCGCCCGCGCTAAGCTAAGCCCAGGGTCAAGGTCACAGACTTGGTGCATTCGAAAACCTTTAACGCTGGGTAAATGGCTTATAATTTCTGTTTCCTTGCTCGGATCTGCTTCACATTTCACACACGCATTGCTCCAATGGTCCTCTACCGCCCTGTGACAAATCCACATTCGTCCCGCCCCCGCTAAGCCCAGGGTCAAGGTCACAGACTTGGTGCGTTCGAAACCTTAACGCTGGGTAAATGGCTTATAATTTCTGTTTCCTTGCTCGGATCTGCTTCACATTTCACACACGCATTGCTCCAATGGTCCTCTGCCACCCTGTGACAAATCCACATTCGTCCCGCCCCCGCTAAGCCCAGGGTCAAGGTCACAGACTTGGTGCGTTCGAAACCTTAACGCTGGGTAAATGGCTTATAATTTCGGTTTCCTTCATCGGATCTGCTTCACATTTCACACACGGTTTGCTCCAATGGTCCTCTACCGCCCTGTGACAAATCCACAGTCGTCCCGCCCCCGCTAAGCCCAGGGTCAAGGTCACAGACTTGGTGCGTTTGAAACCTTAACGCTCGGGTAAATGTCTTGTAATTTGTGTTTCCTTGCTTGGATCTGCTTCACATTTCACACATGCATTGCTCCAATGGTCCTCTGTCACCTTGTGACAAATCCACATTTGTCCCGCCCGCACTAAGCCCAGGGTCAAGGTCACAGACTTGGTGCGTTCAAAAACCTTAACACTCGGGTAAATGGCTTATAATCAAATATGCCTCGTTTTCTTTGGCTGCCAGCGGAGGCATTCGTGTGCCGACAGGCCACATTTCTAGTTTAAATATATATTTACATTATAGTCATATTGCTCCATTAAACAACATGTAACAGAACTATCATCACAGTTATCACACCAGTTTAATGGAAGTACACCTCTCGGCCATTGCGACGACTTGCTAGGCCTTATGAAGTTAATTTATTGAATATCATCCGAATATTATGAAAACTATGGAATGTGTTTGTCTTATTATACGCCCGTTTGAAAAAACGGGACGTATTATGTATTCATCTTGTACAGGCGGGCGGGCGGGCACAGTCCACGCACTAAGTAGAGTTCTACTCGACGGATTTTAACCAAATTCGGCATACCTGTTTATCACCGCAAGATGAAGAAGCCTATTGATTTTATTTTTTGGACTCTGTATCCTTGTCCACGCAATAACTCAAGTTCTACTTCACCGATCGTAACCAAATTCGGTATACATGTTTATCACGGCAAGATGAAGAAGCCTATTTATTTTCAAACATTTCCAATTACTTATCTCCCCTTGGCAGCCATTTTTATTTTTCGCACTCTGTATCCTTGTCCACGCAATAACTCGTCCTGCCCCCTATTTGAAGAATAGTTAGAGCTTATGTAGTCAGCCCGGCGGCCTTGTTTAACGTTTTTAGTCAACCTTGTATCTGGAATACTCCTGGCCCTACACCCACCATACTTGGACAATTCATCTCCTAGTGATGTTCATCAACAACCCCTGACCTATATTTGATCTTGACCTACATTTAACCTTGAATTACTTAGTTAATTCCCCTTGGTTAAGGTTTTTAGTCAACCTTGGTTACGGATTTTAGTCACGCTTGTAGATGGAATACTATTGTGCATACAGACACCATACTTGGACAACCTTTTCTCATAGGGATGTACATCAATAACCCCTGATCTATATTTGACCTTGACCTACATTTCCTCTTGAATTACTTAGTTAATTCCCCTTGGTTAAGGTTTTTAATCAACCTTGGTTAAAGTTTTTAGTCACGCTTGTAGATGGAATACTATTGTGCATACAGACGCCATACTTGGATAACTTTTTCTCATAGGGATGTACATCAATAACCCCTGACCTATGTTTTACCTTGACCTTCATTTAACCTTGAATTACTTACTTATTTCCCCTTGCTTAAGGTTTGTACTCAAACTTGGTTAAGGTTTATAGTCAAGCTTGTATATGGAATACTCCTGGGCCTACAGCAACCATACTTGGACAACTTCATCTCCTAGTGATGTACATCAACAACCCCCGACCTATATTTGACATTGACCTACTTTTACCCTTGGATTAATTAGTTATTTCCCCTTGGTTAAGGTTTTTAGTCGAGCTTGTATATGGAATACTCCTGGGCCTACAGCAACCATACTTGGAAAACTTCATCGCCTAATGATGTACATCAATAACTCCTGACCTATATCTGACATTGACCTACATTTAACCTTGAATTACTTACTTAATTTCCCTTGGTTAAGGTTTTTAGTCAACCTTGGTTAAGGTTTTTATGCAGGCCGCGGTCACCTTGTTTGTCAAGCTATGTGTACATCGACAACCCTTGTAGTCGAGCTATGTTGTTCTCCTACAGCTCTTATTTCCTTTAGCTTTACCTCCACGGCTAATCACATGAGCATTTCTCCATGTGTCACTGCCTTTGGGTAAAATACTGATATTGTCATTTTCTTTAGGAATTCTGTTGTTCGATACCACTCCAGAATTTTCACTTGCAACAATATTTTCAGCATTGCCAGCTATGTCCTCGGGATTTTCATTTGGATCAATATTCCCTGGAACTTGTGGCTGAAATGGCACATGAACATCATTATCTGCATCTATTTCATTGGATAGCTCGGAATGTACAACTTCTGTTGTTTGGTTCTTCTCTTCATTCACTGGACTTTGGAATTCAGTTCCACATCTAATGAACCTACATGGATGCACTCGAACATAAACACTGCCATGTCTGACGAACACAACTTTCCCATCCTGTCCAATTACAGATCCAGGTCCCTTCCATTTGATATCATCATCCCTCTTGTAGTACACCCGGTCACCATTTTCAAAGTATTCTTTAGAAGCTCTAATGTTGTGCTGCAATGCTCTTCTGATCCGTTCCGAAGATTCTGCTTGAATGAATGCACGCCGACTAGAATGTAATGCATTGAAATGTTTCAAATGCAAAACTTTCACTGATGGTTGTATTTTCCAAGGCAGGAGGCATGTGATGTACATGTAGTGTAGAAGGTAAGTTCGGATTTGCGCCATACACTAACTGATAAGGACTCCATCCATACACCATGCTGAGTGAATTTTTAGCATTAACAGCCCACGCCAAGGCAACATCCAAACTGAGTTCTGGTTGATCTTCCAGAACCTTCACTACACAATCAGCAACTACTGCATGGTTGCACTCGCAAATACCGTTCTGCCAGGGACTATATGCAGCAGTATTCAGAACATCAATATTCAAATTCTAGCGCATATCACGGAATGTCTCATTCGCAAACTCACTGCCATTGTCAGCTAAGAACTTCTTTGGTGGTCCCATTCCACTTCCAATCCATACAGTCATGATCTTTTCTGCAATAAGTTCAGGTGTCTCGCTTTATTACAACGGCTGAGCTAAATCTGGTGGCCATGTCAATCAGGTGGAGGAAATATATACAGTGAAACCTGGTTAATCCGACATGCTCTGGGACCAGGACGATATGTCGGATTAACCAGTGTGTCGGATTGACCAGTTTTCGTGTTTTAATGTAAAGAAATAACAAATTGACCTGCAAACGTGATATGGGGCAGCTAATTGGATTTTTTTTCCGACCGTGCCATAGTAAACGATCTGTGCAACAGCTCGTTCAGTTCGCCATACCGAGAATCGCATTATTTTGTAATCTAAATTTTTCTCATAATGCTCCCTATACATTCCCTTTTTCTTCAATATGTTTGAAACAGAAGAACGGCCAATTCCATATTTATCGGACAAGTCAGTTTGTGTTGGACTTGGGCAAGTATCTGAATCGTTAATCAATTGCAATCTCTTTCAACTTCAGCTCATTTCTTGCCCGTTTTGGCGATGGCATGCCTATCTCGGATGATAAAATCTGTTTTTTTTTATTTAGGTGTTGAAAACGTATCAATTTCTTTGAATATCGCACTCGCTTCATTTATTGACAAACAAAAAACATTGAAATAGTTTTACTTACCTGCCACAATTAACTTACTTTTATTTTCTACTCACCTTAAGGAATGTCATTATTGGGTTTTACATTCATTGTTCGCAATTATGGATTAACGACCAAATATCCCGCAGTGAGCGTTATCGGCTTTTCACAAATTGCAATCGAGCGCGGTGATTACGCTTGTCGGAATACCCAGGTGTGTTTATATAGTAAAGGTGTTGGCGGGATCAGGGAACCGTGTCTGATTATACAATGACCGGGTTTCTGAATACATTAACAAATTAACACAGGGCCGAATGGGCATTTGCGGGACTATTTAATTGTGTCCGATTCCCCAGTGTGTCAGAATTCTCAGGTGTCGGATAAAGCAGTTTTTACTGTTCCATTTTTCAACTCCTTTAAGTCGAGCGTCATTAAATTCTGTAGCCAGGGGCAGTGACACAACTGGTCTGGCTGGAGTCTTCTTATACCTTTTACACATTTCACACGACTGATACATCATCGACACATTTCATATGTCATCTGTGTAACCACGTGCATCTTTCATTAAGCTTTTCAACTATTTAGCAGATGGATGTGCAAACTGCTTGTGAAGCTTCTGAATAACTTTCCTTTTATCAGGAACTATATGGGATGACTGTAATGCTTCCACTGTTTCTTGAACATCTACACTCGTCTGGTCAATTGGTAAACAGTAATGTCCCGATGATGTGCATTGTAGCTGAACATCTTTACCGAATATTGATGCACAGTCATTCTCTAAATCTAATTTCACTTTCGCCTTCTTCATAGCAGTTTTACTCAGTAGTAATAGAATGTCACTATGAACTACATCTGTTTCAATGTCACATTCAATGCCGGCAATCATGCAAGGAAATGTTACCTTCTCCTGAGAGTTCAAGACAGTACCACCTCCAAACTTGAAAACAGTGTCACTTTGCGAATGTTTCACTTTATCCCGAGCAGAAGGTTCGAACGAATCCAAGTAACAGTTCATCCATGCTGTACCTGTAACAGTTGAACTGCATGCACTGTCCAGTATTACCGAATTCATAGCTTCTGACATCAACAACAGAGACTCGGGACCTTTATTACCTGTGAATAAGACTTTACCCATGTTTTTCATAAGAGTGTGGGCATTGTTTCACTAAATGGCGTATCGAATCACAGCTCGAACAACGTAGAGGTGTGCCGTCAGAACAATTGGGATTGATGGACTTTATAACCCTGCTAGCGGCACAAAATGTATATTGTGAACCACAAGGGTTGTATGTTGATCAATATTTACCTCTGTTGCTGCCTCGAAAACTCCTACCTCGGTAAGAGAAATTCTGCTTTCCAGTGTAATTTACATCTTCTGTGACCATACAAGATTTTGGAAGTGCTTTCACCAGAAGCATGTGTTGCCTGTTGTCCAAAGAACTTTTTCAATGAATTTCACATCTTTTTGAATAATGTGTCTATGGATGCATAGTCAACACCAGTTAACACTAACTGTCTGTCCATCATTCCAAGATCAGCACATTCTAACAGTTTGAAGGCCAATACCAGCTCAGGCAACTCCATTTTAAATTTTCTTGTTCTGTTGTACAGTTTCTCAAACTCGGTCACATATTCTTCCATCGTCATTCCACTACATCTCTTGAATCTGTCAAGAGTTAGTGTAGATTTCATACGCTTCACTCAGTTCATCCTTCTTGAAGATGTTGTCCATGAAGGTTATTAGCTGCTTCACGCCATCATCCTTATTCAGTTCATCTACACTCAGTTCACTGAAAACTTTGTCATGAATGGAGTTCTTCAGATAACGACAGGGCCACACAGCAAGTGCCCTTTTCTTCTTGTCCAGTTCCGTCAAAGTTTCCCAGGCTTTGAGTTCCTCCACCCATCTACTGTATGGTTTTAGATGAATGATAGTAACACTAAGACAGTCTCTGCAACGCTTGATGATAATGCTATGCGTCTCTAGATGAATGATAGTAACACTAAGACAGTCTCTGGAACGCTTGATGAAAACGCTATGAGTCTCTAGATGAATGATATTAACACTAAGACAGTCTCTGGAACGCTTGATGATAACGCTATGAGTCTCTAGATGAATGATAGTAACACTAAGTCAGTCTCTGGAACGCTTGATGATAACGCTATGAGTCTCTAGGATGAATGAATGATGTTAACACTGTCATTCTCTAGAACGCTTGTATGTTACGCTTGATTCATCACTATTACAGTCTATGCATAAAATGTCTTGGACCCATCACCACTACTATACATTGTTAGTATATTACACAGTTTCTAGAGAAGTTACTAAGTAGACGCTAGGAACACTACCCTAGTAAGTTAGTTACACCGCTATTTTCATTCAGGCTTCGATCCACTCTTGATCGGTCGTCGCTCTGCTGTGGAAGAGCAGTGTTGCGCAGTGGAAGCGTGCTGGGCCCATAACCCAAAGGTCCGAGGATCGTAACCTCGCTCTGCTACCATGTTTTATTGGTATATCATAGAAGACTCCAGTGGGTGGCAGGTGGGAGCACGCAATGGGTAATTTAACGATCGGGGTTCATCCTTACCGGAATCCAGACTGGAGACCTGGTTTGGCCCTCACATACGTCTGGCAGTTGAATCTGGTTATACCCCTTATATGAGTATTACGATATTCGTAATCATATTTTAGGGGAAGGGGCCAAGTGACTTGGTGTGGTATGGACCTGGCACCAGGTCAGGATATTCTAATTTCAGGGCTGAATATATTTGGTCTCGATGTAAATATTCCATTCTGATTTTGGGATTTTCCCCCCAATGGGGTCGAACCCGTTTTCCCGGCCTTATATGAATTGCATTACATTAGCTGTTGATAGGCCGTTAAACACTAATACACAAACAAACAAATATAGAAGACTCCAGCACCTGTGGAGTAGATACATAACATGATGATATTGGTACCCAACATATATTGCATCCTAAGACTTAGAAGCACAGACGTGACCATTGTTAGAGGAAGATTAGCGAAAGGATTAACAACAACAACAACAAAATGATGTAAATAATAAAACAAATGTTAGAATTTGAAAATCTGTCCACAAATAAAAAAAAAAATATTTTTTTATTTTTAGCCCCCATGTTAAATTCCTATAGGAAAATCGTTTTTCCACAATAAAATCAATATTGGATGGAATTTCTTCAAATCATTTTTTTGGGGAGGGTGACTTTTTTTATTGATGAAAAATCAGTCAAACCTGTGAATAAAGGCCAGCCATGGGAAGAGAAAAATCTGGCCTTTGTTCACATGTGGTATTCATTCGCAGGGTCATTTATATAGTAGTTGTGTCATTGGGACAACACAGTTGTGGCCTTTACAGCCAGGTGATTGCTATTTGGAGGTGGTCTTTAGCACAGGTTCGACTGTACTTACATTTATATATTTTTAGCCAGGTTTTTTGAAAAAAAATCCAGGCTATTGGATTGGCGAAAGCCGGGCGGGCGGGCGGCGGGCGGGCGGCGGGCGGCGTCCACAATCAATGTTAAGTTTTCGTGTTTGAGTCCATTTCTTTGTTACTGTACCACCTAGGACCACCAAACATTCACAGCTTCATAATCAAGGGGTGCCCACCACATATCACTATCCAACATGTTACTTTTTTAGCCAGGTTTTTTGAAAAAAAATCCAGGCTATTGGATTGGCGAAAGCCGGGCGGGCGGGCGGGCGGGCGGGCAGGCGGGCGGCGGGCGGCGGGCGGGGCGGGCGGGCGTCCACAATCAATGTTAAGTTTTCGTGTTTGAGTCCATTTCTTTGTTACTGTACCACCTAGGACCACCAAATTTTCACAGCTTCATAATCAAGGGTGCCCACCACATCACTATCCAACATGTTACTTTTTTTTTAACTTCACACCATTTTTTCCGCGCAGTCGACTTAGCCATTTTCAATGTTAAGTTTTCGCGTTTTCAATGTTAAGTTTTCGTGTTTAAGTCCATTTTTTTGGTACTGTACCACCTAGGACCACCAAACTTTCACAGCTTCATAATCAAGGCGTGCCCACCAGATATCACTATCCAACATGTTACTTTTTTTTTAGCTTGACCCATTTTTTCCGCGCAGTTCACTTAGCCATTTTCAATGTTAAGTTTTCGCGTTTACAATGTTAAGTTTTCGTGTTTAAGTCCATTTCTTTGGTACTGTACCACCTAGGACCACCAAACTTTCACAGCTTCATAACCAAGGGGTGCCTACCACATACAACTATCCAACATGTGGCCATTTTTTTACCTTCACCTATTATTTCTACGTAATTGACTTAGCCATTTTGAACGTTAACTTTTTAACGTACGTCTGGTTAAAGTTTTTTGGTTAAAACTTTTTCGTTATGCTATATCTCTGCAACTGCTTCGCCCATTACCTTGAAACTTCACATGGGTGTTTATCATCATCCATATTTTTCATTCTAACCCCGACCGTGCGGCCCCTTTGCCCAATGTCAAGGTCAAACTTACTTTGAATTTTTTGTTAAGTTTTTTCGTGTACTATATCTCTGCAACGCTTCACCCAATACCTTGATACTTCACATGGGTGTTTATCATCATTGTCGCACCTGCTTGCGGAAAGCGCGATCCTGTGCCCAATGTCAAGGTCAAATTACTTTGAATTTTTTTGTTAAAGTATTTTCGTGTACTATATCTCTGCAACTGCTTCACCCAATACCTTGATACTTCACATGGGTATTTATCATCATTGTCACACCTGCTTGCGGAAAGCGCGATCCTGTGCCCAATGTCAAGGTCAAATTACTTTGAATTTTTGTTTTAAAGTTTTTTCGTGTACTATATCTCTGCAACTGCTTCACCCAATACCTTGATACTTCACATGGGTGTTTATCATCATTGTTGCATCTGCTTGCGGAAAGCGCGATCCTGTGCCCAATGTCAAGGTCAAATTACTTTGAATTTTTTTGTTAAAGTTTTTTCGTGTACTATATCTCTGCAACTGCTTCACCCAATACCTTGATACTTCACATGGGTGTTTATCATCATTGTCGCACCTGCTTGCGGAAAGCGCGATATCGTCGGCATTTTGGCATACGTCCGTCCGTTCGTCCGTGTGTCCGGTTAAAGTTTTTTTATTAAAGTTTTTCCATCTACTATTTCTATTTTTTTAGTGTCCATGCCTCGCCCCAAGGCGCGACATGCAGGCCATGGCCATCTAGTCTACAAAAAGTGGGTATAATTATGTTATCCAAGTGTCTATGCTTGGAAAAAAACCTGGCCTTCGTGGCTTTGCCTCGTTTCTTGTTTTACCTTCACCTATTATTTCTACGTAATTGACTTAGCCATTTTCAACGTTAACTTTTTAACGTACGTCTTGTTAAATTTTTTCGTTAAAACTTTTTCGTTATACTATATCTCTGCAACTGCTTCGCCCATTACCTTGAAACTTCACATGGGTGTTTATCATCGTCCATATTTTCATTCTAACCACCCCCAACCGTGCGGCCCCTGTGCGCAATGTCAAGGTCAAATTACTTTGAATTTATTTGTTAAAGTTTTTTCGTGTACTATATCTCTGCAACTGCTTCACCCATTACCTTCATACTTCACATGGGTGTTTATCATCATTGTCGCACCCGCTTGCGGAAAGCGCGATATCGTCGGCATTTTCGCATACGTCCGTCCGTCCGTCCGTCCGTGTGTCCGGTTAAAGTTTTTTTGTTAAAGTTTTTCCATCTACTATATCTATTTTTTTAGTGTCCATGCCTCGCCCCAAGGCGCGACATGCAGGCCACGGCCATCTAGTCTACAAAAAGTGGGTATAATTATGTTATCCAAGTGTCCATGCTTGGAAAAAACCCGGCCTTCGTGGCTTTGCCTCGCTTCTTGTTAAGATTTAATGTGTTTAATGGCCAAAAGTTTGTTGGCAGGAAAACGTGGAACAGACAGTAGGTTAGCCCCACAAGATTACTAACCAGTATTATTTATTTATATAATGATGTTTAATGGCGTATCATCAGTTAAAGTCATTTTAGGTCGGTTAACAGGGTAAAATCCCATATTACATGTTTATGGATAGAAGGAACATCCCAAAATCAAGATTTTTACAGAAAATAAATATAGTCAGTGTACATGGCTTCGCACACTTTACATATATTTTGATAAGTATCAGAAACAAGTATACATATTAAGTTTGCCTTTGTTTAGTCGTAACGTCATGACTCTTGATATATAGCCTGTGGGACAAACCCATATTTTTTTGATTCCGTTGCACCCCCCCCACCCCACCCCCCCACCCCCCACCCCCCCCCCCCCCCCCTAAAGTTTTTTTCACCAACTTCAAGGAAAATATGTCTACTATCACAATCTGCCTGTTGCCAGTCATAAAAAGTGTCCCAAAGTGGTGAAATCAAGGAGAGATAACTAGTACCCATTTTTAGGAAAATAATGCTACTGCTATTACAAATTATGCATACACATACGTAGTGTTTAGTAAACTTATGTTTGTTATAAGAGTAACGCACATTTTGATGCAAAACATTATTAACAGATGCTGGATCTTGAAAATTTATCACCCAAACCAATTGTGGGAACATTTCCTGCCATTTTGAAACAAAATGTCCGCCAATCTGGAGATATTTCTTGCAATATCTTATTAACCAAGCCAGTTATTCAAATGATTTTCGCTGATATCACTGTCGTCATTTCTGACAATCAGATGGTAATGGCAAGAATAATATCAAAGGACTGAAAGTCCTGAAATCCTTCGCAGTACGTGCTCAACCATTTTTAGTTAATATTTCACAAAAAAAAAAATCATATATACTCCATTTAAAATCAATATATTCGTCGAATCAGTATACATTATCAATGCTGCAAAAACAATATTTATCGAGACAGAGTACTTGGGCAGTGTATCAGAGCATTAACGGCCAAGAAAATGGAGCTGAAGAAACTTGGGAAGGGCAATAAACCTAAAAAGTGCATGAACATTACACCTGAAGAAGAAGAGAAAATGTATTCATCTGGGTCTCTAGGTACAAGTACACCAAAAAAACCTTCAATTCACGATATTTTCTATTTCGGATGTGTGGACGAGATGAAGCAAGACAATTGAAATTCGGTGATATAGAGATAAAAACGACATCCAATGGGAAAAAGTTTCTCGAGTTCAATGAGAGGGCAAGCAAGACCAGGGATGGGGCGAATCTGTCGAATACACGAGAGACCACACCGAAGATATTTGCAACAGACAACACCAGGTATGTTTGCTGGCCTTGTAAGCGCAAAACTTTTTTGAGTCGTGAGATATTGTCGATAGAAAATTGAATAACTTGAAAACTATCACGGTTGTCATGACGATACTTGGAGAATCGATCAAATGTTCACGAGCGTAATGTTAATCGATCCTCAATATATCAGCATTCAAATATAAATATTTGTTTAGTTATACATTTTTATTAATTCAAATATCTCAAGACACAATAAAGTTAGGTGCATACGAGCAGAGGTCCGATGTATTGTAATCACTACTACTTGTAGTCCATAAAAAGTATTTTGCTTTTCATACATTCTATAAAGAAAGTTTACTATATCATTGTTAATAAGATAAATAGGTCTGAATTGGCATGGAAACATCAGCGAATAAAGCTTGTTGCGAACGGTAACTTGCAATCTACTCGTGGACGGTATGGGAGCAAATTGCAAGTTACCGCTCGCAAATATATCTGGGCCAGCATGTGAAAAAAAAAATTGTTTCTTATCACTGTATTTTGTTGATATCGACTTAAATCCATAAATACATCTGAAGTTGAATTTGAGATATAATTCTGTGAATACAATGTACTGTGAAATTTGTTGGAAAAACTAAAAATATTATATTTTTGTTTGAAATCAATATCGGCCGTCTGGCGTGACAATATATGAGAAACATAACATTTTTGTATGGACCAATATTTCCATTTCAGAGACCGAGTCACCCTGTCAAGATTTTTGAGATCTTCAGAAGTCGCCGACCTTCCGAGATGTTGGCTGCTGACAGTCCATTTTACCTGACAGCAGTACCAGAACAACGATTGAAAGGCACAGAAAATGAGCCATGGTATGACATTTATTATGTGAAATAATGCACTATGATTTTTTTTCCATTTTGTTTTAAATGTTATTTAAACATTATCATATGACACTGAAAATCATTACGGACAAGGCTGAAGATCAAATGAAGTTTTATAGAAAGTGACATTAATATTTAGTTAGAAAAGTAAAATAGTTATAAATACGACAATTTTTTGATAATTATTATAATTGGTGAAAAATGAGATGTAATTCAGTGTCTGAATAGTGATCTTAAAATGATTCTACAGCCTGGTCGATATGCAAAGTTCTCAAAAGTATGTCTTACACATTTTCTCCCAAATATTTATTTTCAGGTATTACCCACGGCCCATGGGAGAGGCTACACTTGGCAGTCTGATGAAGAATGCTGCAGAGCAAGCTGGAATCTCATCACGGTTGACAAATCACAGTATTAGAAAGTCAACAGTCACCACTTTATCGAAAGCAGGAGTTCCCCCACAAAAAATAATGAAAATTACGAGACATAAAAATATACAATCCATCACACACTATGACGCCAAACTGTCTATCGGAGAACATCGTCAGATATCAAATATATTACAGTCTGGTCAGAATATCGCCCCACCGAGCACAGTACAACTGGGTCAATTAATCGCCCCACCGAGCACGGCCACTGTATCTGTCCCTAGTAGTGTGAATGTTCTGCCGCTACAGGAGATCGAAAATGTCACCTTGTCAGCGAACACTTTCTCTGCCCAAAATCCATTTCCTGCAACATTCTTGTCTGGCAATACATTCCACGGTTTCGGAAACTTTGGAGCTGTACCAAATCACATCTGAAATTTAAATGTGATAAATGTCAATAAAATTTAGTTTTACGAAAATCACCTTATTGTGCTAGTTGCGAACAGTACCGTCCGTAGTCCGAGTTACAATTCCAAACAGAGGCTTCCTTTGCAGAATAGCGAATCAGATTTTATTCAGACTTTAGCAGCTAATTATTCTGCAGCCTATGAGTGGAATCGCTACTCGATACGGATTTATAGAATGCAAGTTACGGTTCGCAACTAATTGTAGGGATCTGTATTGTACTGAATATCATGTAATTGGTGTAAAACACACGTAGAAATGAGATATGGAGGGTGATGGTGTTTTTTGAGGGATAATAAGCAGATTTTCAAGGCAAACACAAAATATTGTCTTTATGATCATTTATTGAGGAATTTTGTTTCATTTTTGCTTTGTTGGCCAATGGAATTGAAAATGTTGCCGTGAAGTTTACTACCGTAGTACCGATACATGCAATAATTCAATATTGTATATTATGTTGTTATTTTGTCTTCAGAACAAAATTAAATTCAGCAGTTGTTGAACGTGTCGAAATTATTGACAGTCGATCCGATGCTGATGGATGTGCTTCATATTTTTGCCGGACGATTATATGAAAGTTTTGGGGCATTAACAATATTTATTGATATCGTCGGCAAATAAAACATGTGTTAAATAAACTTACGTGTTTAAGTATGGCTTTTTATCCAAATTTAACGCCTTTTTCCCGGTTTTGTTGTGTCTGTAGTGATGTCAGCCATCTTGGTTTTTCGTGTATTGTATCGATTCAGGTGCGCGAAATGACCTTATCAATTTGCATAAACTGAAGCCATCACAGGCGCTCAGATTGTTCAACAAAAATAATAGAGAGTCGCATTTCATCACACTATCGGATTATTTAATGATTAGGATGCATGTTTTGTTGAACGGGTATATAATAAATAGGTTATTGGATTTGTACGGAAATATATTTCGGTGTACTCGTTCGTTCGGCGGAACCTATAATTATTCAAACTCTAAGACAACGTTTCCTTTGTGAAGTGTATCGTACTGCATATGCTGTGTAACGTCATTATAGATTAGTTGATGTTTTAAGTAAAATGGACACTGATTAATAATATCGATGGCTCAAGATGATTATTTAAATCATCATCATTTCGCTGTCCAATGTTGGATTTTATCGAGCCATTGACCTATGACTATGGAAACGATTCTGTAATTTGTCTGCATAAAATGGCGGAAACTACTTTTCATGAGACACGAGGTTGTATCATTGCGCGTGAAAAAAAATTAATACATGTCAGTTTATATTAAATCAGATAAACATTTTGTAATATAAATGTCGTACAGAAAAATTAACAACACATGTATTACACTACACAATATAATGTTAGCTCACTATCGGAACTATTTTTCATGGCGTATAACTACGTCTAAATTACATGTGGAGCGGTCGATCATTGCGCTAAAAATAAAATATTTATTATGAAACACGACAGTTAATATTTTATAAAATCACAAACTGTTTTTAAAAATATAACTGTAGCTCAAAAAAAATGTAGCTGGCCAAAAATGTGAGTGACACGTTCATAATGCACCGCTCTCTTTGGAACTCTCTCACGTTCGTTGGTCGACAATTACTCATTTGCATAAAACATGAGAGGTCCCAAAAACCGTATAAGGACTATATCCAAGCAAATATGCTTGGATAATAAGTTGGTCCATATATTGCATTTCAATATGGCCGCCACTCATAATACATTTGCCTAGTATTTCTAATGAAACATCCGTCATTTTTAGCTCGCCTAGTGCTGAAGAGCTTATGGCATACCCTCGGCGTCGTCGGCGTCATCGGCGTCATCGGCGTCATCGGCGTCGGCGTCGTCCACAAACTTAACGTTGGGTAAATGTCTTATAACTTCTGTTAGCTTTCATGGAACACCTTGTTATTTCATACATGCATTCCTCAGATGACCCTCTATCATGCTGTAGCAAATCCATGACCCACCACCTAGCCCTTACCCCAAGGTCAAGGTCACAAACTTGGCACATTCATAAACTTACCGTTGGGTAAATTTCTTATAACAACTGTTTCCTTTCATGGAACTCCTTGTTATTATACCCCCACCCCCCCCCACCCCCCCCCCCCCCCCAACGAAGTTGTGGGGGGTATACTGGAGTCAGCTTGTCCGTCCGGGCCAACGTCCGGGGGTTTGAGAGATTAGGGGCGGGGTTAGGAACAAAAGATTCCTTTGTAATATTCCATAAGCTCATAAACTCTATTGTTGTTTAGGGGCTTTTTCATTGTTCTTCAAACAATGGAAATATGTTGGAACGTCCGTCCGTCCGTCCGTCCGTGCACACATTAGGGTACTTATGTGGCTAGCCCCACAGGGTTATGGACTTAGTAAAGGATAGGGTTGGTTACAATTAGCCACCTAAAAAATCCTTTTATGTGGCTAAAAATCGTTTTATGTGGCCAATATTTAACATGTGATATGCCACATAAGTATAGTACTGTAAGAACGTCCGTCCGTGTTTCCGTGTTTCCGTCCGTCAC
Source organism: Conchocele bisecta (assembly GCA_029237695.1). Classification (NCBI taxonomy): domain Eukaryota; kingdom Metazoa; phylum Mollusca; class Bivalvia; order Lucinida; family Thyasiridae; genus Conchocele; species Conchocele bisecta. The sequence goes on from CM055269.1 coordinate 82,287,889, forward strand.
AAAACTTAACAATTGTAAATTTCCTTTTAACTTCTCTTTCCCTTTGCGGAAATCTTTCATATTTTACCCGCCCCTTCTCTGACACTCACACATCATTCTGCAACAAACCTACGACCCCATTTATGCCAGGGGTCAAGGTCACGGACTTAGAAACTTAGAAAAAAACGAAAACTTAACAATTGTAAATTTCCTTTTAACTTTCTAATCCTATTACTTTTAGGGGATGGGATAAATGATGCTGGTGTGGCGAGGGCCTGGCACCAGATCAGGTTGTTCTAATTTCAGGACTGAATATATATTTTGATTGTAAATATTGAGTTCTGAAGTTGGAATTTACCCCCCTTGGACAGGTGGACACGGGACACGACCCTGTTGACCCGTCTGCGTGTAGACTCCCTCTGAGGCTTGTACATCTATGTCAGAAAAGCGGACGTTAAACCCTATTCACTCACTCACTCACTCATTTTAACTTCTCTTTCCCTTTGCGGAAATCTTTCATATTTTACCCACCCCTTCTCTGACACTCATACATCATTCTGCAACAAACCTACGACCCCCATTTATGCCAGGGGTCAAGGTCACGGACTTAGAATGTCTAGTTTGCTTTTTAGCTCACCTGAGCTATTGTGAGCTATTGTTACCGCAATGTGTCCGTCATCGTCCGTCGTCCGTCGTCCGTGAACATTTTCAAACGTCTTCTCCTCGGTAACCATTGGGTCTATAGTCACTAAACTTCATGGTCATGGTCCTTAGGTAGGGCGATTACAAAATTGTTAAAATGACGTCATTACGTAATCCAAGATGGCCGCCATCTAAAAATACCACAAATTCTTAAAAAATCTTCTTCTCAAGAAGCGCCGACCGGATTTCGACAAAACTTGGTAGGAATGATCGATGTACATTGCTCTTTCAAAGTTGTTAAAATGGTGACCCCGGGGTCAAAAATGGGTGTGGCTCGTGGGGTCAAATTTGGGTCAAATTTTATTTTTGTTCGAATATGGTCATGTTATATATCAAATCGAATGTATCAATGAGGCGATCGCTCTGGTACATTTTTTTGTGTCGAAATTCGGATTGTTTATGTCATCCAAGATGGCCGCCGAAATGTCAAAAGGTCGTTCTTTTATTAGAGATTTCAAAATTATTCTTCACATGAATCGCTTGACACATGGTAGCAAAACTTAAAAGTTATGGTCCATGGGTGAAGCCTTTTCAGATTTGTTAAAATGGAGGTCATCGCTAATCTAAGATGGCCGCCGTCTAAAAATAGAATAAATTCTTAAAAAATCTTCTTCTCCTGAACCGCTGGCCGGATTTCGACGAATCTTGGTAGGAATGATCGATGTACATTGCTCTTTCAAAGTTGTTAAAATGGTGACCCCGGGGTCAAAAATGGGCGTGGCCCGTGGGGTCAAATTTTATTTTTGACCGAATATGGTCATTTTATATATCAAATCGAAGGTATCAATGAGGCGATCACTCTGGTTCATTTTTTGTCGAAATCGGATTGTTATGTCATCCAAGATGGCCACCCGAAATGTCAAAAGGTCGTTCTTTTATTAGAGATTTCAAAATTCTTCTTCACATGAACCGCTTGGCCCATGGTGGCCAAACTTAAAAGTTATGGTCCATGGGTGAAGCCTTTTCAGATTTGTGGAGGTCATCACTAAACCAAGATGGCCGCCGTCTAAAAATCTTAAAAAATATTCTCATGAACCGCTGGCCGGATTTCGACTAAACTTGGTAGGAATGATCGATTTACAATGCTCTTTCAAAGTTGTGAAAATGGTGACCCCAGTGTCAAAAATGGGCATGGCCCATGGGGTCAAATTGGGGTCAAATTTTATTTTTGACCGAATATGCTCAAGCCATATATCAAATTGAAGGTATCGATGAGGCGATCACGCTGGTGCAATATTTGTCGGAATCGGATGATTATGTCATCCATGATGGCCACCAAAAGGTCCATTTATTCAAGATTTTTAACGTCTTTTTCTCAGGAACCACATGGCCGATGCTGGCCAAACTTCATAGGAAGTTAAGATCCTTGGGTGAAGCATTTTCAGATTTGGTAAAATGACAGTCATCGCTTAATCCAAGATGACCGCCATCTAAAAATATTCTCCTCTGGTGTTCATGGAGTCAGGTGAGCGAATTAGGGCCATCATGGCCCTCTTGTTTCAACTGGAACCACCATCGCACTCTCCATATGTGCTGACATAATCTTTTATCTGAAAATGATAGTATGCGAGCTGGAATTCATTCTAGGTCAGGGCTGACGCGGGGGGGTATTCCGTAAGCCCCCGCTTACTGACAAATCTAGTTTCATACATGCATTCCTCAGATGATCCTCTATCATGCTGTAGCAAATCCATGACCCACCACCTAACCCTTACCCCAAGGTCAAGGTCACACATTTAACACATTCATAAACTTAACGTTGGGGTAAATGTCTTATAACATCTGTTTCCTTTCATGGAACGCCTTGATATTTCATACAAGCATTCATCTGATGATACTCTATCGTGCTATAGCAAATCCATGACCCAGCGGCTATCCCTTACCCCAAGGTCAAGGTCACAAACTTAGCACATTCATAAACTTAACGTTGGGGTAAATGTCTTCTAACTTCTGTTTCCTTTCATGGAACGCCGGGCTATTTCATACATTCCTCAGATGACCCTTTATCATGCTGTAGCAAATCCACAACCCACCACCCAACCCTTTCCCAAAAGTCAAGTTCACGTTGGGGTAATGTCTTATAACATCTGTTTCCTTTCATGGAACGCCTTGATATTTCATACACACATTCATCTGATGATACTCTATTGTGCTATAGCAAATCCATGACCCACCGCCCACCCCTTACCCCAAGGTCAAGGTCACAAACTTGACACATTCATAAACTTAACATTGGGGTAAATGTCTGATAACAACTGTTTCCTTTGATGGAACGCCTTGATATTTCATACATACATTCCTCAGATGACCCTCTATCATGATGTAGCAAATCCATGACCCACCACCCAACCCTTACCCCTAGGTCAAGGTCACAAACTTAGCATGTTCATAAACTTTACATTGGGGTAAATGTTGTGCAACGTCTCTTTCTTTACACTTTGAACGCTTTGATATTTTATACATGCATTTATCTGATGATCCTCTATTGTGCTACAGCAAATCCATGACCCACCCCACCCCTTTCCCCAAGATTAACATCATAAACTTAACGTTGGAGTAAATGTCTTTTTAGCTCACTTGAGCAAAGCTCGTGTGAGCTATTCTTATGGCAAAGTGTTCGTCGTTCGTCGTCCGTCGTCCGTGAACATTTTCAATCATCTTCTTCTCCCGAACTGCTGAGCCGATGTTGGTCAAACTTTACAGGGATGATGTATGGGTGATGCCATTTCAGATTTGTTAAAATGAAGGTCATTGACAATCCAAGATGGCCGCCATGGAAAAGTAGGTCAAATTCTTAAAAAATCTTCTCACGAACCGCCAGGCCGATTTTTACAGGGAATACCTTGATATTTCATATATGCATTCATCTGATGATACTCTATCGTGCTATAGAAAATCCATGACCCACCGCCCATCCCTTACCCCAAGGTCAAGGTCACAAACTTAGCACATTCATAAACTTAATGTTGGGGTAAATGTCTTATAACATCTGTTTTCTTTCATGGAACGCCTTGATATTTCATTCATGCATTCCTCAGATGACCCTCTATCATGCTGTAGCAAATCCACGACTCACCGCCCAACCCTTACCCCAAGGTCAAGGTCACAAACCTAGCACATTCATAAACTTAACGTTGGGGTAAATGTTGTGTAACTTCTGTTTATTTACAGGGAATACCTTCAAAAACTTTTAACGCTCAGGTTAATATCTTATAATTTCTGTTTTCTTTCACGGATCAGCTTCATATTTCATATACGCATTGCTCTAATGGTCCTCTACCGCCCTGTGCCAAATCCACGTTCGTCTTGCCCCCGCCAAGCCCAGGGTCAAGGTTACATACTTGGTGCTTCAAAAACTTTAACGCTCAGGTAAATATCTTATAATTTCTGTTTTCTTTCACGGATCAGTTTATTTATTTCATATTACGCATTGCTCTAATGGTCCTCTACCGCCCTGTGCCAAATTCACGTTCGTCCTGCCCCCGCCAAGCCCAAGGTCAAGGTCACATACTTGGTGCTTCAAAAACTTTAACGCTCAGGTAAATATCTTATAATTTTTCTTTCCATTCACGGATCAACTTCATATTTCATGTACGCGTTGCTCTAATGGTCCTCTACCGCCCTGTGCCAAATCCACGTTCGTCCTGCCCCCGCGAAGCCCAGGGTTAAGATCACATACTTAGTGCTTCAAAAACTTTAACGCTCAGGTAAATATCTTATAATTTCTGTTTTCTTTCACGGATCAGCTTCATATTTCATATATGCATTGCTATAATGGTGCTCTACCACCCTGTGCCAAATCCACGTTCGTCCTGCTCCCGCCAAGCCCAGGGTCAAGGTCACATACTTGGTGCTTCAAAAACTTTAACGCTCGGGTAAAAGAAAATTTTGACATTTTCTAGTTTATTAAACTTCACACATGCATAGAAGATGACCCAAAGGTGTGTCGCACGTAAGAATGACAACTCTTGCGTCGTTAATTTCTTAGTTATCTCCCTTTGTTGTTTCGTGCACTGATTTCGTGTCCGGAGCATAACTCGAACACCCTTTTGAATATTTTCATGAAACTTCACACATGCATAGGCCATGACCCTAAAGGTGTGTCTCGCAAGAATGACAACTCTTGCATCAATAATTTTTGTCCCGCCTGCTTTAGCAGAAGCGGGACATAGGTATAGCTTTTCCGTCGGCGTCGTCGTCGGCGGCGTCAACATTTCACGTTAAGTTTTTGCGTTTAGGTCAGTTTCCAGAAAACTATAACACCTACGACCTCCATACTTGGTATACATCAACACTGTGGTGTAACCATCTCACACAGAGGGAGTCCATGTGACCTTGACCTAGTTTTCATGGTTGATTGACCTACTTATCACATGCATTCAACTTTAAGTTTTTGCGTTTAGCTCTGTTTCTAAAACTTAACGCTCAGGTTAATTCATTGTAACTTCTGTTTCCCTCAATGGAATGCTTTAATATTCCATACATGTATTTGTAACAACATCCCGCATCATTCTGCAGAAAGCCCATGGTGCCCGCTAACCCCAAACGTGAAGGTCGCTGACTTAGAAATTTCCGTGTTTGCAAAAGTTAATGCTCAGTTTATGCTTTAATATTCCATACATACATTTGTAACAACATCCCGCATCATTCTACAGAAAGCCCATGTTGCCCGCTAACCCCAAAGGTCAAGGTCACTGACTTACAAATTTCCGTGTTTGGAAAAGTTAACGCTCAGTTTATGCTTTAATATTCCATACATGCATTTGTAACAACATCCCGCATCATTCTACAGAAAGCCCATGGTGCCCGCAAACCCCAAAGGTCAAGGTCGCTGACTTAGAAATTTCCGTGTTTGGAAAAGTTAACGCTCAGTTTATGATTTAATGTTCCATACATGCATTTGTAACAACATCCCGCATAATTCTACAGAAAGCCCATGATGCCCGCTAACGCCAAAGGTCAAGGTCACTGCCTTAGAAATGTCCGTCTTTGGAAAAGTTAACGCTCAGTTTATGCTTTAATATTCGTTTGGAGAAGTTAACGCTCAGTTTGTGCTTTAATATTCCGTACATGCATTTGTAACAACATCCCGCATCATTCTACAGAAAGCCCATGATGCCCGCTAACGCCAAAGGTCAAGGTCACTGACTTAGAACTTTCCGTGTTTGGAAAAGTTAACGCTCAGTTTATGCTTTGATATTCCATACATGCATTTTTAACAACATCCCGCATCATTCTACAGAAAGCCCATGTTGCCCGCTAACCCAAAAGGTCAAGGTCACTGACTTAGAAATTTCCATGTTTGGAAAAGTTAACGCTCAGTTTATGCTTTAATATTCCATACATGCATTTGTAACAACATCCTGCATCATTCTACAGAAAGCTCATGATGCCCGCTAACGCCAAAGGTCAAGGTCACTGACTTAGAACTTTCCGTGTTTGGAAAAGTTAATGCTCAGTTTATGCTTTAAAATCCATACATGCATTTGTAACAACATCCTGCATCATTCTACAGAAAGCCCATGGTGTCCGCTAACCCCAAAGGTCATGTCACTGACTTAGAAATTTCCGTGTTTGGAAAAGTTAACGCTCAGTTTATGCTTTGATATTCCATACATGCATTTTTAACACCATCCGCATCATTCTACAGAAAAGCCCTTATGTTTGCCCGCTAACCCCAAAAAAAAGGCCAAGGTCACTGACTTAGAAATTTCCATGTTTGGAAAAGTTAACGCTCAGTTTATGCTTTAATATTCCATACATGCATTTGTAACAACATCCTGCATCATTCTACAGAAAGCTCATGATGAACGCTAACGCCAAAAAATGGTCAAGGTCACTGACTTAGAAATTTCCGTGTTTGGAAAAGTTAACGCTCAGTTTATGCTTTATTATTCGTTTGGAAGAGTTAACGCTCAGTTTATGCTTTAATATTCCATACATGCATTTGTAACAACATCCCGCATCATTCTACGGAAAGCCCATGATGCCCGCCCGCTAAACGCCAAAGGTCAAGGTCACTGACTTTAGAACTTTCCGTGTTTGGGAAAAGTTAATGCTCTAGTTTATCCCTTTAAATTTCCAATACATGCTTTGGTAAACAAACAATCCTGCATACATGCATTTGTAACAACATCCTGCATCATTCTACAGAAAGCCCATGGTGCCCGCTAACCCCAAAGGTCAAGGTCACTGACTTAGAAATGTCCGTGTTTGGAAAAGTTAACGCTCAGTTTATGCTTTGATATTCCATACATGCATTTGTAACAACATCCCGCATCATTCTACAGAAAGCCCATGTTGCCCGCTAACCCAAAAGGTCAAGGTCACTGACTTAGAAATTTCCATGTTTGGAAAAGTTAACGCTCAGTTTATGCTTTAATATTCCATACATGCATTTGTAACAACATCCCGCATAATTCTACAGAAAGCCCATGGTGCCCGCTAACCCCAAAGGTCAAGGTCACTGACTTAGACATTTCCGTCTTTGCAAAAGTTAACGCTCAGTTTATGCTTTAATATTCCATACATGCATTTGTAACAACATCCCGCATCATTCTACAGAAATCCCATGGTGGCTGCTAACCCCAAAGGTCAAGGTCACTGAATTAGAAATTTGCGTGTTTGCAAAAGTTAACGCTCAGTTTATGCTTTAATATTCCATACATGCTTTTGTCAAGGTCACTGACTTACAAATTAACGCTCAGTTTATGCTTTAATATTCCATACATGCATTTGTAACAACATCCTGCATCGTTCTACAGAAAGCCCATGTTGCTCACCAACCCCAAGGTTATTACAAGCTCCATATATACTGTCAAACTGCGCCAGGCGGGACATTTTGCTCCGCGGAGCTCTTGTTTAGTTATCTCCCTTTGTTTTTTCGCGCACTGATTTTGTCTCCGGAGCATAACTCGAACACCCTTTTTTCAAACTACTTGTGTATCTGGGGAGGGGGATACACATGCGCTTGTCGACAAGCGTCCATTTCTAGTCCTATATGTGACTGTGACTGGAGAAATATGGCATATGGGTTTTACGACCAGTGTAGATTCAGATCAGCCTGTGCATCCGCAGTCTGATCTAGATCCGCACTGTTCGCTATTCCGTCAATGAACACCCATCAAGCTTCTAACAAGCAATACAGATCGTTATCAGACTACAAGAGTGTGCTATTTGATCAGGATCAGGATCAGCCCCATTTCTCCCGTCGCTGCCACAATAATATATTTAACCTTGCAAAATCACCTATACAACAGCCAATATTTTATATCCAAATTGAACATTTTTATACCCACGTTTTGAAAAGGAATGTGTATGTACATGTATCTTGTTTTCGCCTGTCTGTTCCTCCGTCGATCACATTTTCTTGTAAGAAGTAAAATTTGGGTATGTAACTTCCTTTTGATGTCCAGATGCACAAAATGAATTTCGATTTTTGATTTGACCTCTGGGTCATGGATTATATCCACCTTTGGCCTTAAACTTTCTACATTTTGCCTTGTAAGAACTAAACCCTATAAACCTTAAACGAGATATAACCAGGTTCTGTTTTCGCCGTACGCTTATGTATTCATCATTTATATATCAAATAAAACAAATTTTACAGTAATCCGACCAATATGTGCTGTTCTTTTACGGATTTCATATTCCGGATAGCCAGTTTTTCCAGCCGTCACTGCATGACTAACTTCCACTTATTTTGCTTACCACAGTTATTTCCCTTTGCGGTCACGTGGGTATATGACGTATCAGTAGTACTTCCCAAATGTATGCATAATACGATTATTGCACTTAATAGTTCAACAGACTACTTAGAACTCCAGTCCTATACTATATACATATAAGAATGACATAGTTACAAATTCTATATACTGAAATGCGACAGTGGGTGACAAAATGGACATACTGTGCAATTCCCCCGATAGTACTTATATATAATGCTAAATCAGACGGGCAACAGAGTACACACTTATCAGAGCTGTCAGGTGCATAGATGGATCTGGTGCTATGCTGGTCAAACTGTCATAACATCATTCTTGTAGAGCGGGTCCACTTACAATGAACCGATGCTGTCATGGGGTCAATTAAGAAAAGCCAAATGCCCGGGATGACAGCAGTGGGAAAATTAGTCGCTCTAATTGCCACGGGGTGGGGTGCACAACAGGGCCAGTGACGGCATATTGCTATAATTAGTTGCTCTAATTACACGGGGGTGGTGTGTTGTTTGAAGATTGTGTCAACATCCGCTGTACTTATCAGAGCGATTAATTGCCCCGCCAATGGTCCCTGCCACCGGGCACTGCGACTGAGAAGGTGCAATAAGCCAAACACAACACAGGGTTTATAGGGCGTTTGCGACCAGTGTAGATCCAGTTCAGCACAGTCTGAACAGGATCTGCACCTTTCAATGAAACACACTAACAAGCAATCTAGATGGTATTTAGACTACATGAGTGTTATATTTGATTAGGATCTACACTGGTCACCAATCTCACAAATCCCATTTCTCCAGTCACAGCCACATATAGGACCAATAGTCCAGTCAGTCTATATCAATTTGTAGCCCTACCTTAACAAAATTGCAGCAGAAAATGTTTTACTTGCATATGTTCCTATGAAGTGTTTATGATAATATACTAAAAGTCTAGAACAATGGAAGCAGGGGAAACAAGCTTAATTTGCATAAATCCAAGATGGCCATCGTATACAGATGTATCACGCTACTTTATTTTTGGCACAATTTACAGTGCTCAAATACATAGGTAAAGGTAAAAACCTCTGATAATGATACTATATATGAATTCAATTGTTCTGCCATTGGCATTAAAATTCAAAATGGCCACCAAAATAGCATGTGAGCGAAAAACTCGCTCATTCATAGCAAACTGCAAACATAGGTGCAGACTCGTTATCTCGATGTGTAATAATCTAATATGAAACATTTCCTGCATAAAATATGATAAAATTAGTTTGAAATAAAGATAACTAGCTCTTCAAATGAATTCACTCACCTCATTGTCATTGTTTGATTGTCCATTTCGTATTAACATGTCAGTTCAGTTATGCCTCTTCACTCAATAGGACATATGAATACAGATTTGTTTATTGTCAGGATTGTCTAACCAGATGGCCGCTCAGTGACCTTGACCTTGGCAAAATATTATTAAAATCGGTGAATCCGTTGATGAGTTATTGAAAAAAGAAAAAAAACTTTTAACATTTTGCCTTACAAACAAGGTGAACTCAGTTGACCTTGACCTTGGGCACAGTGGTTGCATGCATGGGACAGAGAATGAATATATGGATGATGACTAATAAGTATATAAAGTTTCAAGCCAATCTGACTTACGGTTACAGAGATAGTAGGTATGTGAAAAGTTTAACGCAAATTTGGACAAAAATTTAACACAAACTTCTAAGTCATTTGACCTTGGGCACAGGGGCCGCATGAGTGGGATACAGCATGAATATATGGATGATGACTAAGAAGCATATGGTGTTTCAAGTCAATGTGACTTTGGAGATATAAGGTATTTAAAGACTTTAATTCAGATTTCGGACTGACACATGCACGGACACCCGGATGTCATTGTGATACTATGTCTCGCATGTGGACACGACAAAAACTGATCGTTCTTTACCTTGGACGGAGTACTGTCTTTAAAGTTAACATGTGTACCAACAGTTCCTCGTGTGCATCATGACATGTTGCTGCATCCTTCATTGATGGCCCCGAATTGTAACTGGGTCATAATACTTTCTCGATATGTAATCCACATATGTCTAACAGATGTTGGAAAGTCTAGAACACTGTAGCCATGGAATACGGTGTAATAGAGATCCACCGTCAATCACATGTTTCACCTTCTCATTTTCCATCACGGTGTTGCATCAGTTCCCCATGGCCCATATTGCATTTGCTAACGCTGGTTTTGTGGCTTTCTTAGAAAACCCGATTCATTGATGATGGGATACTGCAAAGTTAATATATCGATAATTGTGACCTGTCATCATCCGATCTACTGGAAGTCACTTGAATAACAGCTGTGGGTCGTCATCAATTATTCACCTTCTACTGTTACTGAATGTGTTAATGTTTCTGCTTTATCGTTTGAACAAATAATCCATGTCTTGCTAATCACTTTGTTTAGTACATTCGACCCAATTTCTTTTTCCCTGTCGACATTTTTTGAGGAATCAAATGACACGCCTGTTTCTATATTTCGCAACGAATTATCTTTGTTGAACGGATTTCCATATAATGAAGCCAAAGTGCTGCTGTTTGGTATTCTTTCAATGACTATTCCTTCAGAGAAACGTAAATTGACTGTCAAGATCACGATTACAACCAACGTATAAATAATCCAAGTATAACTAGGCGAAGGAAAAAATAACGGTTATTTGTACAGTGCCACCTCACACCAGTAGGTCGCAGTAACAGGAGAGATAAGCGATGACCAATTCATTGCCTGGCACTGTATAGGTGTCAGATACAGTGCGATATGAGAAATCTCAATATCACGATAAATACAAACGAACCGGAAATCGGTTATTAGGGTCGCCTTTGTTGTTTTTAGAGCATTTTTAAGAAAATAAGTGATACCGGTAGTTTGTAATGTGACCTTTAATAGCTGGACACTTGACTGGTTGTGACTGGAGAAATGGGGCTTATGGGTTTTGTGAGCAGTTCAGATCCAGATCAGCCTGTGCATCCGCACAGCCTGATCAGTATCTGCACTGTTCGCCATTCCATCAACAAAACACTCATCGTGCTTCTAACAAGCAATACAGATCATTGTCAGACTACAGGAGTGTGCTATTTGATCAGGAGCTACACTTGTCCCATATCCCATAAGCCCCATTTCTCCAGTCACAGCCACATATCCGTATAATGTGCAGATGATCAATGTGAATTTCGATTTTTATGCCCCAGGTCTCGGTAGAGCCAGAGGTATATATTGTTTGGACTGTGAGTCTGTGTGTTCGGCACATTAAGGTATTTTGTACATGCCCACTCAGTAGGCACACAATGTTCTTTATAGGAATTAAATAAGTGTATAATTGTGTCACTATTCAACCCGCTATACAGATATAATCATTTACCGGTAGTAATATCTATTTTACTGATGGTGACGTGCGGTGGTATCAGGATATTTTCATATGCAAATGAGACATGATATTTTTTAATTATTTGTACTAATTAAATGCATCACCTGAAAAAATAATATTTTCGACAGATTATAAAGTGTGATCATTGCACATCAAAAAATAGAGAGAATAAATAGTAATGTCCTTTAACATTTCAAGGAAACACGGTTATCGCCCCTGATATCAGTGTGGACATTTACGTCTGATATAAAATGTATAATAATGCCAATCAATGCGTGGGATAATGGTGAATGAATGTTTCAGAAAATGTCTTGACGAAGTCTCTGATATAAAGAACATTTTGTGCCTACTGAGTTCGGTCATAACTTCAACATCTCTCAAAGGATTACTTACAGTACACTCAGAGTGCTTTGTGCCTTTTCCACTCTCTCACGGTGGAAGGAATTTTCTCAGAGTGGGAAAATCACGATGGGAGTTATGTGCCTCCCACGGTGACCATATATTTTACCTGTATTACCACCGCGGACGGAGACCAAGCTGGACGAACTTCCAATAGCCATAAAACGGCCACGGTGTTCCCTCGTGATACGACCCCGCGTTCCACCGGGACGCCAGGCTGGCTTACATGTACAGTCATAGCGTAGTACCCAAACATTTACACTTATTCTGACTTTCGTTTGTGTTTTTTTATTCATTTTTTTTTATAAATATATACATTTTTCCTTTCAAACAAACATATTTCTTAATAAGAACAAAACATGAGAATTGTCTGCTAAACACATGAGAATCATCTCGCGCTTTGGCATCGCGAAATCGCCTTCCGCTGAAGCTTTTGTAAATACAGGGTTTGCTCATGGTGTGTAAAACGGATACGTCTTGAAATTTCGCTTTGCGCATGCATGCAAGTAAAACGCAATTCCAACGCGAGGCGAGAGCGCGAAAACGCACGACTGAATATAATATAATGTCCCATTTTCACCTCGCCATCTCACTTTGCATTTTCGCGATCTGGCGCATGGATCGACATCGCGAAAACGCGAGAATGTAACTGGCCCTAACAGGACACTGTAGTATCATAATCGCCTTAGGAAACGATAATCATGTGCTGTAAAACATTATTTTAATTAAGAAATAGAAGAAATGTGGATATTGGGGAATAGTCAGATACATATGAAAGGGTTTTTCGCGATCTCATGTAGAGGTCGAGATCGAGTAAATGCGAGTTACACGACACTAAACAAAACACCATTATAATTCTCGTGTTTTAGGAGGCAATTCTCATGTTTTGTCAAAAAATAATATTATTTTTTCTAAATAAATATATTTTGGCAGCATTTGAGAATCGTCTCCTAAAACGATTTACGTGTCCTGTTAGGGACATGTTACGATCTACTGATGGTGAACACGTGTTGGTCTTCGTAGTCACATATGCAATAAGCCCGGTTTTGTCCGATTCACGTCATACATCATCATATGCACGTGCGGTGACCTACTGGGACGTGTGTCAGTGTTGGAAAGTGAGACATCAAAGGTTACAAAATGACATATAAAGGTTAAGTTGTGTCGATCGGATCTTTGAAACACGCCGACACAAGAGCAGCACATTTACGATCAATTACTCTACACATATTTATTAATGGAATGGAACTTATCTCTCTTATAGCATAGCGGTTTTCAACGCGTTTGATAAAAATATTTCTTCCATTTTATTTGTCGGAGAGAAGGTGTAGAATCTCAAAAAAAAGGTAACGGAATTTTTATTTACTCAATAAATATGTACTGGCAGCACATCAGAATCGTCTCATGTTTTGTCAAACCATGTTTTTATTGTCAGAAATGTTGATGTTTGTCCACATTTGTTCCATTTCTTAATAAAAACATGTTTTGGCAGCACATGAGAATCGCCTCCTAAGACGATTTGTACATATGTTACAATTTCGCGAAACGAAAATGAAACATATTCTCAACAAAACATGTTTCGCGTTTTCGCGATCTTGCGCATAGGCCGAGATCGCGAAACGCAAAGCTTGATGGATCGCGAAACGAAAATTTAACATATTCACAACAAAACATGTTTTGACAGTACTGTGTATATGAGAATGTCTCCTTTCGCGATCTTGC
>CM055269.1:82302302-82331056 GCA_029237695.1 Conchocele bisecta
CTCAACATCATTAGATAGAAACCATAATATTTCTCTCTCTATCGTTCAACATCATTAGATAGAAGCACACTATATCTCTCTCAATATCATTGGATAGAAACCTCACATGTTGTGATTTTGTTTACAAGACAAAGTCAAGCGATCCATGATACTCTGTGGACATGACTAATAGAAACAAGTATGCATTGCAACTGCTGTTTTATTGCGCCTGTTCGGTTGTGTCAAGGCCTCTGCTGTATTCACAGTCCATGACTCAAGTACCTCTTATCAACAGCTGAAGTGAAGCTGTATGTAAAAAGGACAAAACTAATACGAAAAATAGTCAAAATGTGCTCAAAGACCACCAGGGATCGAGAAAATAATAGCATCACTGGAAGGACACACCTGGAGAATTTCTGTAGCCGCCACGCTGCATTTAACTTCGCTGATGTGAGTTTAAAAATACAAGACATTGTTACGCCGGGATTACGATAACGTGTAATCAGTCACTGGGATTTGGGTAAGGGTGAACTATCGAAGGGATTCTGCAAAGCTGAATTTACACATTTATGTATTCCGCATATTTACAAATTATATTACAAGAATGTTACACATACATACTACATTCATTCCCATATATACCGTCACATATACTATATATCACAGACAGAATGTTATAATACGTTTTAATACAGGAGAAACAGATAGATCCACTGACACATGTATGTAAAGTATCAAATTCAATGACACATATGAGTACTAATAAGTCTCTAGTAGGTATGTATATCAGACGCTATAACCCTATGTCACACTATTATGTCACCAGTGTCTCACAACCTGATTATTTATAATAAATATATAGTCCTACATTTAAGAATAAGGATATATAGTCAGTTCATTAGTCAATTCGTAATAAACATCAGCAATACAGTGTTCACACATTCCGGTTCACTCTCCACCATAAGTTATGCTCAATATTTCCTCCGACTGTCTGCGTTATACTTTAATTATAAACATATCACCGTCTTATGAAACTATAGTCAAATTCCATTCAGAACTTGTGCGTAATGATAATTCCAGATTGAATTAGTGTTAGATATAATATCTAGATCCATCAATGATCAATATGTATCTGCTAAACTAGATTTGCGTATCTCTATGACATCTGTCCGACTACGACCTCGCCCCGACCTCAACCTGGGCTTCGACCTCAATTACGATCTCGACCTCGAACTCTACATCGACGCTGAAATAGACAACGACACTAATAAGTCCGTTGTCTCACTACATGAATATCTGACAAAATTCACTAATCTGCAATTCCAGATCCATTTCATTATTCTACACTATCTATCTATTTCCTTACCTGAACATATCTTCAGCATGCAATCCACTATCCTTCCCTTCTCTACAATCACATCATATGGACACAAATCTGTCTTCACAATCCTGGCTTCCTTTACAACACATCCTATCGACACAAAACTGTCTTTGCCACTGCCCAGATTATCATACAGTCACCGCATAAAACACCACCACAGCTCACCTTCCAATCAAATAATCAAGCTAACACCATACATCCACTGACCATTTTGCCCTAGGCGAAACTTGCCAATCATTCTACACAATACCATGAGCTGGTCAAAAATCCTGGCTAAAGTGATCCTTGCATCTATTTACAACATATCTGGAAACAGCATATAGCCCCTCTAATATATAATTGCAACCAATACTATTCCCATCTTCCTAAACAATACATGTATTTAAACTGGCTGAGATTTCTGCGTGACAATACTCCCCCCTAACGATAAAAGTGTATCACACTTTTTTTTTCCTCACACCAGAAATCTATATGACAGTATTCCCTCGCCTCTTATATATCTGTATTTTTCCAACCTGTGCCGATACCAATCTTTCTACATCTACTCTACCTCTATCCTGCTCAGGTAATCTGCTCCAACATTCTGACTTCCATTGATCGCCTCAATAGTGAATCTAAATGGCTGTAGCAAGAGAGACCATCGCATGAGTCTGCTGTTTGCCAACTTGGCTGTCTTCATGTACCTTAAAGGCTGATGGTCTGTTTGTAGTGTAAATGCCTTCCCATATAGGTATTTCTGGAATTTAAGTGTACCCCAGACAATAGCCAAGCACTCTCTTTCTACCACAGCATACTTACATTCACATGGTTTCAGTTTTCTACTGGCATAAGCTACCGGATGTAGCAACTGGTCGTTGCTTCTCCCTGGCTGAAGCAAAACAGCTCCGAGTCCAACATCTGATGCATCTGTTTGTAATACAAACCTGGCTCCTAAGTCAACACACTGCAATACTGGCTCCTTTGCTATAGCTGTCTTCAACTGTTGAAATGCATTTTCATGCTGTTCCTTCCATACTACCTTATTGGCTTCTCCTTTCTTTGTGAGATCTGTGAGCGGAACTACTATGGATGCAAAGTCAGGAATGAACTTGCGATAAAACCCAGCAAGTCCCAAAAATGCCCGTACCTGACGTTTTGTGGTGGGATTGGGAGCAGTCACTATGGCTTGAACCTTCTCTGGTACCATGTACACGCCACTCTGCCCTATCTTATGACCCAAGCACTCAATCTCACCTGCACCGATCATACATTTGGTGGGCCTCGCAGTTAACTTGTGATTCCTTAGCCTGGTGAACAATTTTCGTAACGAGTCCAAGTGTTCGGGCCATGTAGTTGAAAAGATCATAATATCATCTATGAAATTGTCTACATCTTTCAAATTGTCTAGCAACTTTCGCATCATCCTGGAAAACACAGCCGGCGCTGTTACCAGACCAAAACACATAACCGTGAATACAAACCTTTAGGTGTCGTGAACGCCGTCTTTTCTTTAGATTCAGGTTTTAATGGAATCTGCCAGTACCCTTTTGACAAATCCAATTTGGAGAAATACTGCTTTCCAGCTTGACCCATCCGGGAAAAAATGTTCTCTAAGTCAGGCATTGGCTCAGAGTCAAAGACCGTAACCTTGTTAAGTGCTCGCAGGTCTACACATGTTCGAATACCTCCATCCTTCTTTTTCACTAAAATCAATGGTGATGCATATGGAGACTCGGACCTCTCAATCACCTCTAACTTTTCCATCTGCTCTACTTCTGCTACAATCTGATCTCTAACATGGTATGGATATCCCCTGCTGCTACGGACTGGTTCAGGGGTTTCTGCCTTTATCTCCATCTCTGCTAAATCTGTCTTACCTGGTTTGTCTGTTAGAACATCCTGGAACTCCTTCAAAAGGTCTGTTACCTGCTTTTGCTGTTCTATGCTAAGGTCTTTAGCTACTACTACATCTTTGTACGATTCCTGTTCAACTAGGGGATAAAGTAATGGAACTATTTCTTCCTGTCCATTCTCGTCTGTATCTACCCCATCCGGTTGTGCCTTACCATCTACCTCATCAATGACGTCTACAAACACTGCTACCCATGCTTGCTCTTCCGACTTCTGATCTATCCTTTCTACTGCTGTGATTACATCCGATTCATCTCTGGCTACCTCATGACCTGTTTCCTTTACCTCCATTGCTACTACTGCTCCTACCTTGTCTATATCGCTCTCGTGGTACAGTTTCAACATGTTTGCATGAAATATTTTTGCCCTTCCCTTCATGTTTACCATGTAGTCCATCTCATTCTTTACCTGATCTACTCGATATGGGCAATTTGTTGTTATTGGTAGGAAGCAACACCAAGACCTTCTGTCCTACTCTAAACTTTCTGTCCTTAGCCTTGGTATCAAAGTATTTCTTGTGGTGTTTTGTTGCATCCCGTAGGTTGTCCTGTACTAACTGACATGTGTTTTCCAATCTCTGCTTCAGGTCTACTACATACTGATATGTTGTCTTCACCTCACTCTCCTCTACCTGCTTTGACCATAACTCTTTTCGGACTGCCATGGGCCCTCGAACTGTCCTCCCATACTACAACTCGAAAGGTGAAAAGTCTACACTTTCCTGCGGTACTTCTCTGTATGCAAACATTACTGCTCCCAAATATTTATCCCAATCCTTTGGTCGTTCTGCACTCATTTTTCGTAGCATACTCTTTAGAGTTCCGTTGAATTTCTCGACCAAGCCGTTGCACTGTGGGTGGTATGGGGTCGTGGTTATCGACTGAATAGATAACAACCTATTTACCTCCTTCATCATATCCCCCGTGAACTGAGAACCTCTGTCAGAAAGAACCTCCTCTGGAACACCAACTCTACTAAACATATCTACCATTGCCTCTGCCACACGCTCAGTGTCTATTTTGGGTAACGCTACTGCCTCCGGATATCTGGTAGCATAGTCGACCATCGTCAAAATAAAACGATTGCCCTTATCGGATGCTGGAATGATTGGTCCACCTATGTCTACGGCTACCCGTTTAAATGGGGTGTCCATGAGAGGCATCCTACCCAGCTTTACCTTACTTACCCTTCCTCTAGGTACTGTGCGTTGGCAGATATCACACGACCTACAGAACCGTGTAATGTCACTCATACAACCTGGCCAATAAAACTCTGATATGATCCGATCCGTGGTTTTTCGACTTCCCAAATGTCCCGCCATCATTGTCTCATGACCCAATTTCATAACCTCTGCTCTGAGTACCTTAGGCACTACCAACTGATAATGTTTTTGTCCACCACCACTCTGAAACTGCCTATACAATGTTCCATCAATATATACCCAAGTTGTTTCACCTGCCCGTGTCTGCTTCACCATTCTGTTCTTGACATGTTCCCTACACTTGGCTAATGACTCATCTTTGCGTTGCAACTCTCTGTCTGCTGGGCTTTTATTTAGACCTACAATTTCTGGGACTTTCATTTTAGGGTATGGCCTACTTACCTCTGCATGCTGTCCTCTGGTTACCACAGCCTGTGCTACTTCATCCACTTTAGGGCTTTCTTCCATTATATTACCTATTCCTGGGACATTACCGACAATTAGGTCACAGAGAGGGTTATCCATTACCCACGCATCTACCTCACCTTACAGATACGGTGTATCGATTGTAATTCTGGCTGCGGATACAACAATGCTCTGCCCATTGATCATACGGCATTCAACTTTTCTGTCTAACATTTGATCGTCATATACTAGGTCCCGTCTCACGACTATCCCATTGCACCCAGAGTCAGATAGTACTTCCACCTTCTTGCCGTTTACCGAACCTGTCCGAATTACCAAACCTCCCATAGTATGTCCACTCGCTATACCTCCAAGGATACCTTTGCCTAAAACACATGCCCCCATTAGTCCTCCTCGGCCACGGTTACTGTCACCATACCTACCCCGATCTCGTTGTAAGCCATAACCTCTTCCCCGACCACGCATTAGTCTCTCACCCCTTCCACGGCCTCGTGGTAGTCCGTCACCTCCATTCCAGTATGGTCCATATGTTTGGTAATCTTCACATACCTCATGTCCCGCAGCGGCTACACCCTTGTTTCTGGCCCTATCCACTGGACATTCCCTTGCCATATGTCCCATTTTCCCACAGGTATAGCATAAAATTCCACTTGACCTACCTGTATTCTTTGTCCCCTGGGATGTTTGGCCTTCCCGATATGTACTTACCCTTGGGTTATCGCTACCCCGTGACCCCCGAGACACCACCATAAATGCCCCTCCCCTGTTCTCTGCATATAAGTCTGCTTGTCTTGTCATATCTCCGAAATTTTGAATTGCCCGCTCCTTTAGAAAGGTGGACAGGTCCTTTCCGCATGTTTGAAGAAATTGGTCCCGCAATAAAAAATCCTGTAACTCATCAAATGTGTGATCTATCTTTCCCAAGTCTAGCCACTTACTATGGTAACTCTTCAGTCTCTCACCGAACTGCTCAAATGTTTCACCCCGTTCAGGTTGGCTGTCTCTTACCTTCTTGCGTAACCCTTCCACAGTAATTTCAAACCGTTTAAGAAGTGCCGCCGATAAACTGTCATAAACGAGGGATGTCTCTGCTGGAAGCCTAGAATAAACTTCAAGTGCCTTACCTCTGAGCAAGGAACTAAGTTGAATCCCCCAGGTTTCCCTGTTCCATTTCTGCAATTCCGCATATCGTTCAAAGCGATACAAATAAGCATCAATGCTATCTTTTGCTTCATCAAAATATGGAAGTTTAGGACCCACAATGTTTCTACCTTCGGTGACTACGCTAGACCCTCCCCCTGGAAACCCTTTTTCCGCTCTGGCCATTTCTACTGTCTGCTTTGTTTGTATCTCTTGCATCTTACAATCATACTCAAACTTTTTCTTAGTCAACTGTAACTCTATTCTTTCCTTTTCTACCTGTCTATCCTTATCCCTCTCTTCTGCCATTTTGGTCATCTTCTCTAACTCTAACTTATCTCTAACTGCTTGCCTATCTGCTTCCCTCTCTTCTCTTTCTATTTCTAACTTTGCTTCCCTGTCTAATCGATCGCTTTCTCGCTTTTCTCTATCTGCTTCTAACTTAGCCTCTAGCTGTTCCTTCTCCGCCTGCCTCGCTTCTAATCTTTCCTGTCTCTCTCTAGCCTGTTCATCTTTAATAAAAGCGTGCAACTCCGTTCCCCCTAGACCTATCTCCTTACCTGCTTCTGTCAACTCTTTGAGTGTCGACATTATTACCCAATTAACTGCTCTCCTATCTCCTAAATTAAGTATTTCTTGCCTCTTGCGTGATTTCAATAAAACACAAAAAAGTTGAATCGCACTATATTGTCCCGGAGTCAGAGTTGTGGTGTGAAAAAAAACGTAATTTGCTGTTTCACCGGTGACTTGCGATTCGTATAGACTGGATAACAGGTTCTCAGAGCTAGTAACACCATGTGACGAGGCACAAGTAGGCGAGTAACTCCTGTTCCCAGTCTAACTCGTGTTCTATTCCGAAACCACTCACTTATTTGCTTCCTATCAATATAATTGTTATTTCTGCTCTACTCCTATCCAACTAATAGTACTCTAAACACAGAACGACCACTACTGAGGTTCCGCACCAACCCTATCCAATTGTAACTGGCTTTTAGAAATAGCATTAATACACGTATCTGGCCGATAAAACCCCACTTCTGACACCAATTGTTACGCCGGGATTACGATAACGTGTAATCAGTCACTGGGATTTGGGTAAGGATGAACTATTAAAGGGATTCTGCAAAGCTGAATTTACTCATTTGTATATTCCGCATATTTACAAATTATATTACAAGTATGTTACACATACATACCACATTCATTCCCATATATACCGTCACATATACTATATATCACAGACAGAATGTTATAATACGTTTTACTACACGAGAAACAGATAGATCCACTGACACATGTATGTAAAGTATCAAATTCAATGACACATATGAGTACTAATGATATGATAGTTATTGCCTATGTCTTGAACAAGTCTCTAGTAGGTATATCAGACGCTATAACCCTATGTCACACTATTATTTCACCAGTGTCTCACAACCTGATTATTTATAATAAATATATAGTCCTACATTTAAGAATAAGGATATATAGTCAGTTCATTAGTCAATTCGTAATAAACATCAGCAATACAGTGTTCACACATTCCGGTTCACTCTCCACCATAAGTTATGCTCAATATTTCCTCCGACTGTCTGCGTTATACTTTAATTATAAACATATCACCCTCTTATGAAACTATAGTCAAATTCCATTCAGAACTTGTGCGTAATGCTAATTCCAGATTGAATTAGTGTTAGATATAATATCTAGATCCATCAATGATCAATATGTATAGTTAGGGGTCCCGTATCTGAAGCCCCACGGTAGCACTCGAATATCGCTAGGGCTGACACCACCTCGACCTGGCCTCGACTATCAAATCGCCCTGGATCTCGCCTAGACTACGCATCTGCTAAACTAGATTTGCGTATCTCTATGACATCTGTCCGACTACGACCTCGCCCCGACCTCAACCTGGGCTTCGACCTCAATTACGATCTCGACCTCGACCTCTACATCGACGCTGAAATAGACAACGACACTAATAAGTCCGTTGTCTCACTACATGAATATCTGACAAAATTCACTAATCTGCAATTCCAGATCCATTTCAATATTCTACACTATCTATCTATTTCCTTACCTGAACACATCTTCAGCATGCAATCCACTATCCTGCCCTTCTCTACAATCACATCATATGGACACAAATCTGTCTTCACTATCCTGGCTTCCTTTACAACACATCCTACATCACTGACCATTTTGCCCTAGGCGAAACTTGCCAATCATTCTACACAATACCCTGAGCTGGTCAAAAATCCTGGCTAATGTGATCCTTGCATCTATTTACAACATATCTGGAAACAGCATATAGCCCCTCTAATATCTAATTGCAACCAATACTATTCCCATCTTCCTAAACAATACATGTATTTAAACTGGCTGAGATTTCTGCGTGACAATCCGGGATAATTGGGCAACACGACTACCAGAACAAAGTATGCATTGCAAGTGTGCGTCTAGTGCCCTGTTGCTGTAGTCCAGGATACAAACACATCTGACACAGCACTGGGTTAATCAAAAGTAAATGTAAAACTTAACACAATTCATACCAAAAATGGGCAAAATGTGTATATAACTCTCGAAGTGACAGTCGTGCTCAATGACGACTGAGATTGCGAAAATTGGGAATAATATCACTGAAGATTTTGACCACAAATAAAAATAGCGAGCCGGTCAAAGGTAAATGAAGTTACTTCCGTTGACTGAGATGTTGGATGCTGTCATTCCTTCTAGATTCATAGAGACCTTCAGTGTAACTGGATTATCACATCGGGTTTTCGCTCATCCCATAAAGCTCCTATGATATGATAGCTGCATCGGATCGTACGTCGGCTCAGTCTACCAATCGGAAGATAGAGTCTATCACTCGGAAGGTCGAATGCACACCAACAGACCATCATGATAGTGAGCCGGCTCAGCCTACCAATCAGAGTGTCAAGCTCATTACCCGAAGTAAGTCTACACTAGCTCAGCCCACGGCACGGAGGGTCGAGCATAGCCAGCCAATTATTCGACCTCCCACAGACATCAGCTCAGCCCATTGTTCGGAGGGTCGAGCCTGTGATTACGATCCAATACGAGGCATCTACTGCGCGCCCCACAGTAGATCAAGCCAGACGAGATCGGGACCGAAGAGAGGCTACACCAGCCAAGAGTACCACTGGAGATCGTTCCCGTTCTGGGCCATCTGAGAAAGTACAGACCATGATTTCTCAGGCAATACAAATTCTGGATGGTCGAGGACTCCTTCTGCTCAAGTTCTCAGCCAACCCCAATTGTAGATGTTCGAGGACTCCTTACGTTGGTGACGTTTTGGTCATTCAATGACACTGGATATCGGATGGTCAAAGGCAACTGTTCAGCACCTTTAGCCAACCATGTTTCAGTCGAAGTTTAGGATTATTACATCATCTTTCACAAGCCAACGATAGTTCTTTGAGTGTTGGTCTTTTACTGACATTTGTATAGTTTGGCCAAAGGCAATTGTCTCCCACTTTAGCCAACCATTTCTCAGTGGATGTTTAGGATCATTACAAGGTCATGCACATATGGATATACTTCCGTAAGAATAAGAAGGCGCTACATAAATGTAAACTGTGATTCATTGTTGTTAAACAAGCAGTCTGACCATTGAATTAATGCTGATAGATGTAAATTGTAATATATTTGTGGTCGAACAGTATTGGTTTCACATTGTCACACCGTTGCAATGTAACCGAGTCAATGTGATTAAACAATTAGTCGAACTATTGAATATCTATAAATTGGACAGTTTCATCTCTGAGCATACTTTATAATCTGTCGATGATATTATTGTTTCAGGTGACGCATTCAATTAGTATAAATAATTAAAACAGATCATGCCTCATTTGCATATGAAGACCGCGCATCACTATCAGCAAAATAAGTATTACTAAATTATTATATCTGTATAGCGGCACTCGTAATTTTTATCCAAGCATATTTGCTTGGATATAGTCCTTATACGGTTTTTGAGACCTCACATGATTTATGCAAATGAGTAATTGTCGACCAACGAACGTACTTCATGCTTCATGATTCTAGCTACGCCACGTGAGAGAGTTCCAAAGCGAGCGGTGCATTATGAACGTGTCACTCACATTTTTGGCCAGCTACATTTTTTTTCAGCTACAGTTATATTTTTAAAAACAAATTGTGATTTTATAAAATATTAACTGTCGTGTTTCATAATAAATATTTTGTTAGGAAGGTTATATTTTTAGCGCAATGATCGACGCTCCACATGTAATTTATACGTAGTTATACGCCATGAAAAATAGTTCTGATAGTGAGCTAACATTATATTGTGTAGTGTAATACATGTGTTGTTAATTTTTCTGTACGACATTTATATTACAAAATGTTTATCTGATTTAATATAATATAAACTGACATGTATTAATTTGAGTATATTATTTTTCACGCGCACTGATACAATTAACCTCGTGTCTCATGAAAAGTAGTTTCCGCCATTTTATGCCGACAAATTACAGAATCGTTTACATAGTCATAGGTCAATGGCTCGATAAAATCCAACATTGGACAGCGAAATGATGATGATTTAAAACAGAAACATTGTTTTTTGACAGTTACATACCGCATGCTTTAAATAATCATCTTGAGCCATCGATATTATTAATCAGTGTCCATTTTACTTAAAACATCAACTAATCTATAATGACGTTACACAGAAAATGCAGTGTACGATACACTTCACAAAGGAAACATTGTCTTAGAGTTTGAATAATTTTAGGTTCCGCCGAACGAACGAGTACGCCGAAATATATTTCCGTACAAATCCAAAAACCACCTATTTATTATATACCCCGTTCAACAAAACACTGCATCATAATCATTAAATACTCCGATAGTGTGATGAAATGCGACTCTCTATTATTTTTGTTGAACAATCCGAGCGCCTGTGATGGCTTCAGTTTATGCAAATTGACATGGTCATTTCGCGCAGCTGAATCGATACAATAATTCAGGGGTGAAATTTCACTCGCCCAGCTCGCCATGGCGAGTGCTTTTTGTGGCGGTCGAGTACTTTCTACAGGCACTCGCCCAGTTTGGCGAGTGAAAGATTAGGTCAGGATTTTTTTTTTGGAAGAAATTGCCAATTAATTCCATCGATAACGGCCAACAAATGGTATTAATTCAGCGACCATTTGTTGTTTACAGTTTACGTCAATTTGCGGGAAGTAAGATTCAAGCAGTGTCTATGTACACGGTTACGGGTAGAATCTCTAGCGATTTTGAACACGGTCCATATCGGGCAAGTTTAATTCACGGATTATTTGTCGGCTTTACGCGGCCGGGCTAACAAATAATATGACTGCGAGTATAGACTAGTGTATACGCGGCCACATATATCGTCTCGTATACAGTTGGGTTAACGCGCATTTCAGACGCCGAACATAACGGCTTGGGACGAAACGGTCGGCGCCGGGTCCGAAACCATTGAATTTAGTAATTAAGGCAGCCACTATAAATTAAACTAAATCTATGTCACTCAACGCTTATAGAAAATAAGAAGTGCGCAAGCCTCTGAGCAAATTCGCTGCTATTTGTTTGTTTATGTTCATTTAATACTTAAAATATAAATAACAACAATAGTGAATATGTCTCATACGTTTTGGTAATGATCATATGTAAAAGCTTTTTTTTATAAATAAGATGCAACATTACAAAAACTGGAAATAGCAATTTATTTTTATTTTTAACTGGGCGAGTAACTTTTGACCTGGGCAAGTACTTTTTTTTTATGTTCTACCTACCTTGGTTGGCCTTGGTTGAAGGTCGTTTCTTGTAAGCTAGGCTTGTACTGGCCTATTTTAGCGACGTCAATTGGATAATTGTCTTTGAAACTGGGGGGAGAGCGCAACTAAATCATGGTTAAAATGTCTGTACAATATTTTCACGTGTTGAATTTGCTGGGTCTCTTCTTCCAGGCGGAGTTGAGTGAACTTTTGAAACTATTTAGTGTGTTCGAATTTACACAATCACTAGGAAGTGCATTCCAGTCTGTGACGACTCTTTGAGAGAATACTTTTTGTCGCAACTGCGAAGGATTTCAGGACTTTCAGTCCTTTGATTAGACCTGGTGGACTAGTGACACAATTGTTCACTTATTGAATTCCTATAAAAAACATTGTGTGCCTACTGAGTGGGCATGTACCTTTAATGCAATATACCTCAACAAAAGTCACGTACTACAATCAAACTCAAACAAGTGTTGTAATGTTAGTTGGTGCACATAGCTACTATTTATTTGTGTTGTATATTAATAACAGTAACACTCTAAACTGTAAATCATTGCATGCCCAGGCCATGTGCTCGCTCTCTTACTCCCAAATCACAGACCAGACCATATGTCAAATTCACAGAGCTGACCCATTCTAGGAGTAGGACATTTTACAGGTATATACTACTTATCTGTGTCATTATATAATATTGCCTTATCACAAAGCTATTGCAACATTATGTAATGACACAGATAAGTGATTAATGTTGCAATAGCTTTGTGGTAAATTTGTATTTATGTTTTATGGATGATTTTCTAACCAGCGCATGATGTTTGTGATGATATGACTTATGAAACATGATGGTGAGACTTGTGAAACAAAAGATGACGTTGAATGACAATCAAGTGCCTAATACAATGGTTATGAGTGACAAAGAAAACAAAAAATTTTCATGAAGCAATAAAACCTTTAAAAAACATATTTAAAATGGAATATAGATGAAGCGGGACTGATAATTTCATCGAGTATCAATTTCCGAAAACAGTTTAATTTCTCAATTTGACTAAGAATGAAATGAAAAGGTGAAACGTGAAAGGGTTTAACATTCCAGAAACAACTAAGGAATTGAATGGTGCTTAACGGCCCATCAACACAAAAGAGTATCATTTAGGGCCAAAACAACTAAGGATAATGAAATGAGTTTTAATGACATAATGAAAAGTGAATGTATTGTTGACTGATGATGATGATGATATGATGCAAATTATGACCCAATATATTTCTGTATCAGATTGTGGTTTACGAAATTGCACATATGGCCAATCAATATGAAGCCATATTTCAGTTAATGTGACAAATGTCGTATCATACAAACGACAATAGCTTCACACTACATAAATGGTATACACCACATATTGAAATGCAGTAGACAGTACGCAGTATACATGTATGTATACAAATTGTGTGTACAACACTGCATGTCGATCTGCAAGTTGGCTATTATTCATCTGTTTTGACAAAACTGCAATAATATCTGTATATATGGGATTAAATAACAATCTGAAAATAATTTAACAAATGTTAGAGGGGCGAGAAAATGCTGTGCACACTTATCTTTTGCTACTCTAAGTAATTTGATAAGCAAGAAACAGCTGGTAGAATGACCAATATATGTTCCATGCTGCTGACTCCAGTGCCGCTTGAACCGGGTGAATCTGACGGATCATTGATGTTCTCAATGCGAAACATGAAGGACCCATGCATATGCCAGTGCACGGATGCGGTTATGTGAAACAAGAATATGGAAAATCATAGATCCCAGTATCGCCCTCCGTAAATGAGGTACCCTGCGAACAGACGGCTCCGCCCACCATTGGGTGCCAACCCCGAGACCCCAAACTTCCCACGCTGTGCTTCTGATATGAGGCAGCTGGATATGCATAGTGCACTTCCTGTCTCACATTAGCTTTCTGTGATTTTTGGATAGTCAGTCTTTTACCTGATTTAAGTGTTCGCGACTTAGCCAGTCAGGGGTGTAACTGATTTCAGTTACGTTCGAAATAACCTGATACGGTTATTTATTCTAGTTGTGTGAGATTTGCCTCTCTTCCATTGTCAAAGTGTAGATAACCTGTATCAGTTATTTTCAGTGTCTATCATTTTCCACACAATTTAAAAGGGAGGTAACACAGAATCAATTGTTGACTTAACTATAGTTTACATTGTGGTGTTAATTCCCTTGTTCATTTGATACCACTTTCATAACCGTGATACTCATGATAGCGATGGTGAATTGTATGCTGTTTCATCCCTATAATTCGACTTTGTATCTCACTGCTACAGCATCTACAAAGAAAACAAGTATTCTCAACTCTAAGACATGTTCATCGATGTTTCACTCTAAATATCTGGCATGTTCCTCATTTGTATTATATCTTACGACTAATACCATGATCATGATAATTTACGTGAATAAATACATGTACATCAGAATAGGTGTATTTAGAAAAAATACAAACGATACACATCTACTGTCTGTTCCACGTTTTGCTGCCGATGAACATTTGGCCATTAAGCACATTAAATATTAAAAATATATAAATGTAGGTAGTTTTCATCATTAATAAAAAAAGTCACATTCGCCAAAACAAATTATTTGAAGAAATTCCATCAAATACTTATTTTATTGCGAAAAAATAGATTTTTTTTCTTCAACTATTTTTTAATTAGTGGACCGATTTTCAAATTCTAACTTTTGTTTTTTATTTATATCATTTGTAAGCTATCTAGACAGGTTTCGGTGTAAATTTCCATTATTTGTTTTCGTTTTTTAACTCCTCCCCCACTGCTTCCACCTTTTTGCCCTATGTTAAATTCCCATAGGAAAATCGTTTTTTCGCTATAAAATTAATATTTGAATATTTGATGGAACTTCATCAAACGAAGAATTTTGGAGAGGGTGACTTTTTTCTTATTGGTGATAAAGTACTTACATTTAAATATTGTTTAGATTTAATGTGTTTAATAGCCAAATGTTGGTCGGCACAAAAACATGGAACAGACAGTAGGTAGCATGTTATACGATCTATGGTCAATGATAGTGTTTGAAAATGGTGGTATTGTCGTATTAGCATGATTATCATGACTGAGCGTGTTTACCATGTTATCCACTTATATTTGTAACTGAGGCACAGCGCAGAGGTCTCACAATGTTTAAGATATATTCACCACTCCCCATCCTAATATCCGCAGTCGTATCTACATGTTCTGATGATGATGATGATGATGATGATGATGATGATGATGATGATGATGATGATGATGATGATGATGATGTACACCATGTAAGTGATGGATGCATCCAATGCACAGTTCCCCACCCATGCTCCACAAATAATTGAATAAGATACCATGTCTTCGTAATTGTATATATACACAAATATATAATTGTGTTGTACATGTAATTTCTTTACATCTTTGCATACCATATAAATGTTATTTACCTAACGTATGTGCATTCGGACACTATACAGGTCTATGATAACCCGTGTAGGTTATATTTAATACCTTCCTCAAGTTATGATGACATCTAACAAGTGGTATGTTTGCTTTCGTCGACATAACATGTCCGTTATTTTTTATAACTTCATTGTTAACTTGACAACCACATAACCATGTGATTTCCAGCACTAGTCCATTACCTAATCAGTTCTAGAACGCTTTGCCCACCATACTCACAGCACAGCATCCGCACAGTCTGATCATGATATGTACTGTTCGCCATTCCGCCAATGAAACACCCACCCTGCTTATATCAAGAAAACCAGATCATTACCAGGCTACATCAGTGGTTAGTGACTTCCTCAAGCTACATTCACCCAAAAACCACAGAACGATGACTAGCATGTGTCAAATAACCCAAATTGAACAGGCATTGTACATCATGTACATGTTTTCAGAAACTCATGAATACATTGCTCACATCACATGGGGTTGGTACAACTTTATACTGAGTTGGTTAAGACACGCATTCATGATCATAATGAACATACCTGGGATTCACATATGCTAACACATATAGATTTTCGTTATGTTTCTGATGATGTGCATGAAATTCCCAATTACCATGCATAGTTTGGCAGGCATGCACTATATTAGAATAACCCGTGACAGTTACTTCGAATAACTTCCTCAAGTTATGTTGACATTCAACAAAGTTCGTATTTGTTTTTGACAAACATAACCTATACCAGTTATGTGTAATAACTGTCTGCGAATGACCCGGTAACTGGAATTACCGGAAACCTCTTATTTACCGAAAATCACCGAAATACCGGAAACCCCTGTAAATCACTGTATAATAACATAAATAAGTGTTTGTTGTGTGATAAATGGTTTGTTTACTATATTATGAGATATATATGCACTAATTACAAACTATTTGTGTGATATAAAATCAGTTGACTTCCGCTTCCGGTTGCTGCTGAAGCTGCTAAAAATATTTAGAGAAACAAATTATTTTAAATCTGTTCCCATCTAGAGTCCAGAGTGTTAACATTTGTGAAATTTGTGCTATAAACTATCACAATTGATGTATATGTTGATAACATTGATGCTGTTGTACCCAAAAGAAAGTTGAACATTATTGAATAGCCATGCCATCCCAAAACGAACGAGGCCGGCCAAAAAATTCCAGTAGTGTTAGTGTAGGCTCAACAAATAAGAATCAACATCCAGTGAGTCAATCCTCCCCTAAAATATCTGAAGATGAGACCGAACCTTGTTCTGAGTGCAAAATACTTCTCTTTGACGGGGATCAAGCTGTGCATTGTGACTGTTGTGACCATTGGTATTGTTATGCATGCTCGAAGATCCCAACTAAGAAAACGTATGACACTATATCAGGTTGCAAAGAGGATGATGGAATCATGTGGTTTTGCATCCACTGTCGATTAAGTCTGCCCGGGATGCAGAAAATGATTGTTCGGGTATCTAAGCTGGAGAAGGGCCAGAGTGATATTCTCGACAAACTTGATGCTATTCAGCGTCAACAAACATATACCAGTACAAAGGAAAGTGATACTGATAAGAACAATATTGAGGACATGATAAGTGATGCATTAAATGAGCAAAAGGGGGTAGAATATAGAAAGCTAAACATAATGTGTTTTGGTCTGCCTGAGAGTGAAGAGGAATCCCAAATTGGTAGAAGAGATGATGATGAGCGATGAGTTAAGCAGATCATGACAGAAACAACAGGGGAATGTGAATATCTGATTGAGAAGCCATTTAGAATTGGAAAATTTAATGAAATTCCTGCTGGGAGAATCCGACCTGTAAAATTTACACTTGGCAATTTTGAACAGAAGAAGACTCTGTTGAGTGCATTGAGAGAGCATATAAACAACTCTAGAGAAGAAAAATTTCGGAATATATTTTTCCAATTTGACCTCACACAGAAACAGAGAAAGGATGCCTTTCTAAAGCGAGAAAGTAGAAGGAATAATCAGAATTCGGCTGATCACAGACGGGTTATGGACGCTCAACGTCAAAATGCAAATAATCAGCATGATTTGAATACAACCCCAGTTGGCAGTCAAAGGCAGATCGGGACCCCATCTGGGAACGCCGATGAAAATACTTTTTGTGACTAACTATGTCAGTGAAAACAATGATGTAAATAGTGTTATTGTTAACAGTTCACAGTTTAAAGTTAATTGTTCAAGCAGTGTTGAATTTGATTCACTAGTTGAAAGCAGTATTATTTCTAGTCATCAGGCAGATGACAGTATACGTACTTTAAATTATGTTCCAATAAACATGATAGATACAAATAATTATGCAGATATTGAAACACGAGTTAGTGACAATATAGTGGATTTTTATACTTGTTTGAATGGAACATTTTCTACAGTAAATGATAATATATCTATTGAGGCAACCTCGAGTACAGAGGAAAGTACAGACTTATTCTCAAATCAATCCTATACAAGCAATAGTGATACAGACATTACAATATTATTTAGTAGATCTATGTCTCCGATCATTGAGCAAAGACTATCTAAGGATGGAAGTGGCAATCTATCAATCTATTACACAAATTCAGATAGTTACTTGAATAAGAGAGATGAACTTATGATAGAAATCAAAATTCATAGACCAGATATTATTGTTATTACTGAAGTTTTCCCCAAGACTACAGATTCTACAGACATTATTAGACAAAACTTGTAATCGACGGTTATAATTTTTCCCAAGGTATCACAGACAAAAATAGCAGGGGTGTGGTTGTTCAAATCAGGGATGGACTTGTGTATGAAGACTGTAACGTGTTGAATAATCATTCGTTCAGAGAATCTTGTTGGTGTATTATCCACTTAATGAATAATGATAAGCTATTACTGGGTAGTATATATCGTAGTCCTTCAAGCGGAGAGTTAAATAGTGCTAGACTGAATGATCTAATTTCAATGGCAATTGGTTTGAAATATGACTATAATGTGATCGTTGGAGACTTTAATTTTCCAAATATTTCCTGGCAAGATTGCACTACTACTTTTAATGCCAACCGTCCGGAGTTCCGCTTCTTAGAGAGCCTGCGAGACAATTTCCTCTCTCAAGAAATAGATAGACCAACCAGATACCGAGATGGTCAGACATCAAATATTTTAGACCTTGTTATTGTAGACAAAAGTGAGATTGTTAGCAAAATTCAATACAATAGTAGTTTGGGAGCCAGTGACCATATATCATTGATTATACAACTGGATTGAAATCCTTTAGGAACGACATCAGATACAATAAAACTGAACTTTCATAAAGCGGACTATGAGGTAATTCGATCAGACTTGAACTCTGTAAAATGGGATGATATAGACAATATGAATGTAGAAGATGGGTGGAGATTTTTTCATGATGCTGTCCAAGACGCAATGAAAAAGCACATACCAGTGAAGAAGTCGAGTACTGGCAAAATACGGCAGAAATGGATAGATAAAAAGTGTACTGAAATAGTCAGAAAAAAACATAAAGTGTGGAATAAATACATACATACACAAAATAGACAGGACTATTCAAATTATTGTCATGTACGTAATGATTGTACACGGGCTACACGTTTTGCAAAGAGGAAGTTCGAGAAAAGTGTTGCAAATAACGTTAAGACAAATCCAAAAGAGTTTTGGGGATATATAAGACAGAAGACTAAATCTAGAGTTGGTGTATCTGATCTAAAAAATGAAAATGACATTTTGATTCAAGATGATGAAAGTAAAGCAAACTTATTAAACAATTTCTTTGCATCAGTCTTTGTGCAGGAGCCGCCAGGCCCTCTTCCTATTTTTGATCTACGTTATCATGGGACACCGGTATCAACTTTGACAGTTTCAACGGATGAAGTTTTTAAACTTATGCATTCTCTTAACATATCCAAATATATGGGTCCGGATAATTGACACCCAAGACTTTTAAAAGAAAATGCAGGAATACTGAGTGATCCATTACAGAAGATATTTAATAAAACATTTGAAGAAGGAGTACTTCCAGATATTTGGAAAGAAGCACATGTTTCTGCACTTTTTAAAAATAAAGGGGACAAATCAGAAGCAATAAATTACAGACCGGTATCGTTAACATGTCTTCCATGTCGTATGTGTGAAAAAACAGTCCGTAGAGTTATAATGGACCATATGACAGTTAACAACCTATTTAATGATGCTCAGTTTGGTTTTCGTGAGAAAAGAAGCTGTATACTTCAGTTAATTGATGTATTAGATGACTGGACAAATTCATATGATAAAGGACTGTAAATTTATGCAATATATCTTGACTTGAAAAAAGCTTTTGACTCTGTTCCACATAGAAGATTATTACTTAAAATGAAGAGTTATGAATTTGAAGGTGAAGTTTTGAAATGGGTAGAGGATTTCCTTGATGAAAGAAGACAAAGAGTCATGTTAAATGGAAAGAGCTCTGAATGGAATAATGTAACCTCAGGGATCCCTCAAGGATCAGTTCTTGGACCAGTTTTATTCATAATTTATATGAATGATATGCCAGAAAAACTTATTAAGACATGTAAATTATTTGCAGACGATAGTAAAATATACACTGAAGTTAAAACTTCAAATGATCAAGAACACTTACAACAGGACCTACTAGTATTGTGTGATTGGAGCAAAGAATGGCTGATGGAGTTTAATGTGTCGAAATGTAAATACATACAGTTTGGAAATGTCACCAAGGAATTTGATTATAACATAAAAGACAACCAGGACTTGTTGAAGCCATTACCAAGAGACATTGAAGAAACACATTAAACACATTACCACTATAGTAAATAGAGCGAATAGATTATTAGGATTGGTTAAGCGTAGTTTTACCCATATGTATTCTGAGCTGTTTCTGTGCCTATATAAAAGTTTAGTGCGGTCAGTTCTGGACTATGGATCTCCAGTGTGGAATCCATCTACAAAGAAAAATAGGCAACTTCTAGAGAACGTCCAACGCAGAGGCACAAGAATGGTACCCGAGCTCCGTGGAATGACTTACACACAAAGACTTGAGAAATTAAATCTCCCATCACTATTCTATCGACGGAGACGTTACGATTTAATACAAATATATAAAATGATAAATGGTTTAGAACTAATAGACACAGCAAAAATGTTCATGTTTAACGATAACATTACTCGAGGGCACTTATTCAAACTACATAAAGTAAGGTGCAATAAATCCATGCGATTGAACTCCTTTCCACATCGTTGTATCGAGGACTGGAACAACTTAACGGAAGATATTGTGAGCAGCGAAACACTAACTAGCTTCAAAAGCAAACTCGATAAATCATGGATAACATCTAGATTTGACATTCATCAAGTATATTAATAAGCAACCGGAACGGACATAAAGTAAACCCCATCTAGGAAGAGTAGACAAGCCTCTGGGGATTACACAACTCGGCAAGAACCTGTATGAACCTGTATGTATGTATAAATCTTGTTTGGTGTTTAATTCCAAATTCAGAACGACTGTGAAATTTACCGGAGGCGGAAAACACTCGCAGTTAAGAATGAACAGTACTAATAGTCTGTTCCTCACAAATAATAGATAATAATAGTAGCTTAGGCATGGTATAATAATTATTATAATTACTATAATGATTAAATATTGTGTTTCAAATATGATGCTGTCGGATGTAGATAGTGTTATTATTCCAGATTATGTTACAACTATTACAAACAAGCGAGAGGGAACAAATGCTTTCGTTGGCACATTGAAATCCCATAGAATTACATGTATTTCTATGTGTGCTTGTTAGCTACATATCTGAGAGTAAATATGTAAATACCTGTACCTACAGTATAGTTATTTTACATATATTTGCTTAAATAAAACCTGAAACAGTTGCTGTGATATCACAAAGTGCACTTTATTTCAATATTACCTTCATGTTAAAATGGCAGTGTCTTCCCAAGTCGAATGATATAAAAAAATCCCCATACAAAGCGATCTTTCTTGAATCCATTTTCAGTACGTTTTTCTTGTTGAATAATGCAGCGTGTATAATGTGTGTTACATTTACTGTTATGCCGTATATACATGTATATATAGTATATTGTCAACTTGGGTAATCACGGCGTGAGTAAAATCGTGTCATTTAAACTAAATCATTAATTGCAGAACTCCGGTAAGCATACGCCATACGCCAATCTCGGTCTACATGCAACTCTGCAGAATTTGTACTAGTTGTACCATTATAGATAATGATCAGTTTGTGACCATTGTACATCCTGGTGCAATTTGTATAATGTATGCGATAATCTCAGTGTCTACATTGTTCACGAGTTAATCTCTGTGTAACCCTGAATTTGTTAACCAGGAACCACCTACTGTGAAATATTATTGGGCACGCATCTTTGTGTACTTTAGCGAATATCGCCTAGGCGTTAATCATGCCACACTGTAATGTAGTGTAACTTCACAGAATTTGTTAAACCAGTTGTACCATCTTTATCACCAGTTTCGATACTCTGTTAGCTAGAATAAGTTAAACACCACTTGCAAACCAGATTGTGACCAGTGTACAGTACGTACAGTATGACATTTGCAACCACAGTATGCGTTGTGTCTTCTGTGCTGTGCAGTTCTGTGGCTATGCTGGTACGAAGTATCATACGGTATATTTTGTCAGCCAGCCGCCTCAGTAGATGATATCCCAGCTAACAATTTTCGGTTGTAGGAACGTTGTTACAACGTTTTATGAAAGTTGCAGTTACGTTGCCATGAAGCCGTTTGTACAACGTACTCCATGAAAGTTTTCCTGTCGTAGATTTCACGTAGTGATTTTACGTTTTATGACGACATTCACAAGACGTTTTCACAATGACGTTGGTAGAACGTACTTCAGGAAAGTTTTCCTGTCGTAGATTTCACGTAGTGATTTTACGTGTTATGACGACATTCACAAGACATTGCCACAATGACGTTGGTACAACGTACTTCAGGAAAGTTTTCCTGTCGTAGATTTCACGTAGTGATTTTACGTTTTATGACGACATTCACAAGACGTTTTCACAATGACGTTGGTACAACGTACTTCACAAGACGTTTTCACAATGACGTCGGTAGAACGTACTTCAGGAAAGTTTTCCTGTCGTAGATTTCACGAAGTAATTTTACGTTTTATGACGACATTCACAAGACGTTTTCATAATGACGTTGGTACAACGTACTTCGTAGATTTCACGTAGTGATTTTACGTTTTATGACGACATTCACAAAACGTTTTCACAATGACGTCGGTACAACGTACTTCAGGAAAGTTTTCCTGTCGTAGATTTCACGTAGTGATTTTACGTTTCATGACGACATTCACAAGACGTTTTCACAATGACGTTGGTACAACGTACTTCAGGAAAGTTTTCCTGTCGTAGATTTCACGTAGTGATTTTACGTTTTATGACGACATTCACAAGACGTTTTGACAATGACGTTGGTACAACGTACTTCAGGAAAGTTTTCCTGTCGTATATTTCACGTAGTGATTTTACGTTTTATGACGACATTCAGAAGACGTTTTAGTAATGACGTTGTAACAACGTACTTCAGGAAAGATTTCCTGTCGTAGATTTCACGTGGTGATTTTACGTTTTATGACGACATTGACAAGGCGTTTTCACCATGACGTTGGTACAACGTACTTCAGGAAAGTTTTCCTGTCGTATATTTCACGTAGTGATTTTACGTTTTATGACGACATTCACAAGACGTTTTCACCATGACGTTGGTACAACGTACTTCAGGAAAGTTTTCCTGTCGTAGATTTCACGTAGTGATTTTACGTTTTATGACGACATTCACAAGACGTTTTCACCATGACGTTGGTACAACGTACTTCAGGAAAGTTTTCCTGT
This sequence comes from Conchocele bisecta, assembly GCA_029237695.1. Lineage (NCBI taxonomy): Eukaryota > Metazoa > Mollusca > Bivalvia > Lucinida > Thyasiridae > Conchocele > Conchocele bisecta. The sequence continues at coordinate 82,325,505 of CM055269.1, forward strand.
CGTATATTTCACGTAGTGATTTTACGTTTTATGACGACATTCACAAGACGTTATAGTAATGACGTTGGCACAACGTACTTCGGGAAAGTTTTCCTGTCGTAGATTTCACGTAGTGATTTTACCTTTTTTGACAACTTTCACAAGACGTTGTCATAATGACGTGGTAACAACGTACTTCAGGAAAGTTTTTCTGTCGTAGATTTCACGTAGTGATTTTACGTTTCATTACGACATTCACAATACGTTTTCATAATGACGTTGGTACAACGTACTTCAGGAAAGTTTTCCTGTCGTATATTGCACGTAGTCATTTTACGTTTTATGACGACATTCACAAGACGTTTTCATAATGACGTTGGTACAACGTACTTCAGGAAAGTTTTTTTTGCCGTATATTACACGTAGTGATTTTACGTTTTATGACGACATTCACATGACGTTGTCATAATGACGTTGGTACAACGTACTTCAGGGAAGTTTTCCTATCGTAGATTTCACGTAGTGAATTTATGTTTTATGACGACATTCACAAGACGTTTTCATAATGACGTTGTAGCAACGTACGTCAGGAAAGTTTTCCTATCGTAGATTTCACGTAGTGATTTTACGTTTTATGACGACATTCACAAGACATTGCCACAATGACGTTGGTACAACGTACTTCATGAAAGTTTTCCTGTGGTAGATTTCACGTTGTGAATTTACGTTTTATGACGACATTCACAAGACGTTTTCATAATTACGTTGGTACAACGTACTCCAGGAAAGTGTTCCTGTCGTAGATTTCACGTAGTGATTTTTACGTTTTATGACGACATTCACAAGACGTTTTCATCATGACGTTGTAACAACGTACTGCAGGAAAGTTTTCCTGTCGTAGATTTCACGTAGTAATTATACGTTTTATGACGACATTCACATTACGTTTTCATAATGATGTTGGTACAACGTACTTCAGGAAAGTTTTCCTGTTGTAGAGTTCACGTAGTTATTTTACGTTTTAAGACAACATACCCAAAACATTGGCATATCGACGTTGGAACAACGTAATTAGGAACGAGTTCCTGTCGTTGATTTCACGTAGTGATTGTACGTTTTAATACAGCATTCACAAGACGTTGGCATACTGATGTTGGTACAACATAAATTGGTAAAGTTTTCCTCACGTAGATTTCACTTAGGGATTTTACGTTTTAAGACAACATTCAGAAAACGTTGGCATAATGACATTGATACAACGTAGGGAATTTACCTTGTGCAACAACATTCCTGAAGCGTTGGCATAATAACGTTGGTACAACATATTTTAAGAAAGTTTTCCTGTCGTAGATTTCACGTAGTGATTTTACGTTGTATCATTGTCATAATTTTAGCGTTGGTGCAGCGTTATCCAGAAACGTGTTCTTGGCTAGATTTGACGTAGTGATGTTACATTGTATGAAAACATTCATTGACATACAATTTCACGTAGTTATTTTATGTCACATATGTTCAAGTTTCCTTGAAGTACAGATCACAACGTAAACTCACACACTGCATGTGAAGAACATGTTCCTAAACAACGTCATTACGACCACGTTTTCATACAATGTAAAATAGTGCTACATGAACTCTACAACGAGAGAACGTTGCTGGAATGTAAAAACATTAACTTAGCCACATTTGGTGATTTGTTTTATTTAAATCGGCATAACACAACTATGGAAGCGTCCTGGTGCCAATGAAGTATTGTATCTCCTAATTGGATAGCAACTCCTAATTAGGACCTATTATCTCATAATTAGGACTTAGTATCTCCTAATTATGAGCTAGTATCTCCTAATTATGACTTACGATCTCCTAATTAGGAATTACTATATGTGTCAATGCTAAAAAAATCTCCTTAGTGTCTCCTAATTAGAGATAATAACTCCCAATTATGACTTAGTATCTCCTAATCAGGAGTTACTATCTACTAAATAGGAGCTAGTATCTAAATTAGGAGATACATGTAGTATCTCCTAATTAGGAGTTACAAATATTTTAGCATTGGCATCAGGATGCTTCTATACACAACAGCAGCATTTGGAGTAAAACGGTATTGCTTTCATCAGCAATAGAATAGAACATTACTATCTCGGTTGAACAGAAATACAGTTACAACAAAATATTGATTGTGACAATCTTGTCAACAGCTATTGTCAGTTTAGGTCGGGTTAACGGGGTCGAATCCCATGAAGTGATGGAACATTAGGCAGAGCTGGCAGAAGTTGTCTACGTAGTGCCGTAGTCTTGTCCTTCTTTGGTTCTTGGTCAATCTCGCACATTTCATCGTCTCCTGTAAAATACAGACATGTACAGTCAAATGAAGCACCATCTATGTTCTGGTCTACCAATCACCAGCCAATATGTTACGGCTAATACATAACATAAAATAAGAGTGCCGTAGGTCATAATATACGCTCGTCGAGGCATAGCCAGTAAACGAGGGGAGATAACACGCTGGAAAAAAAATAAGAAACTCAATAGGGTTCTTTTCTTGCCATAATAAACAAGTATACATTGTGATCACGAGGACATACAGACGCGAAAATTAAAATAGCCATTATAAGCGCGGAAATAGCTCATTATTTTGTGTGGAAAATCGATCAATTCACTCTTGCATATGTATACCGAAGCATAACTTGCGTTATTGCATGGAAAATGACATAGAAGGCGAACGTAAAAATAGCCACCAAGGGGACATAAATAATTCGATAGTTTTTGAAATGTGATTCTTCGTATTGCCGTAATAAACATGTATGCTGAATTTGGTGGTTCAGATGTGTCAAGTGGAACTTGAGTTATTGCGTGGAAAATGTTACATAATGCGAAAATTAAAAAACTGTCCACCAAGGGGAGATAAGTCATCTGCAACTTTTAAAAATCAATAGGGGTCTTTGTCTTGCCGTGATAAACATATATGCCTAAGTTGGTCACGGTCCGTCGAGTAGCACTCATATTATTTCGTGGACAAGCTGTGTCCATGGCCCGCCGGCCGCCCGTACATGGTGAATACAAATACGTCCTCTATTTTTGTTTCGAACGGGCGTATACACAGATAGTACATGTATTGCATTAATAATATAATTCCATTATTTATTATACAATGTATTTGCAACTGAACTTTAATTGAATTGATTTTATGTTTATAGCAAAACATAAAATACAAATGTACATGTGGGAATATTGTATTTTTGGTTCGTTGTGCATTTCGATACTGTTAAATGTACGGGATTATTTTGTCCCGAAAATACTACATTTGGCCGAGAGAAAATATGTATTTGCAGAACAGACGCAACACATTAAAACACAATTGACAATGAGATTGAGTGCTGAAGATGACAGCTGCTCCAATCGGACAAAGGGTTAAATTGTATTTGCAAAACAAAAGAAATAAATGCAAATGATAAAAACGTGAAAGTCCTCAGTGACCTTGACCTTGGGGAATCAAATATGAACAACCAGGGTAGTGAACCATCAATGCCAGACAGGCATGGATGAAGTTTGATGGTCCGGAGCCCAGAGAAAGCGGGAACTTTAAAGAATGTATAAACATATTGGCGAATAGGTGAATACGTCTACCTCACGCATGTGTGGGCGACACAAAAATCCCGTTTAAAAACTATGCAACTATTATATTGTGATAGTGGAGGAACTGTAATAATACTATGGTGGCTCGTTAGGGACATTTCGTCTCTTCGTGGTGACGGAACGAAGATTAGTGAAGAGAAGAAACGAGGTTTAATAATTAAACTTCGTCTTTTCGGTAAGCTAATGATCGTCTCTTCGCCCCTAAGGGATGAAAATTATCGCCCTATAAGGTCGATTAAATTTGCGCCGCGTAAATTTGCGCCTCTCGAATTAACACCCCTTAATCTTCGTTTCATCGTTTCGTCGCGACGCTGTTTAACGCCTGCAGGATGCGAATTATCGTTCCTTCGTCACGAAGGAACTAGTCAAGAGACGAAATTTAGTGTCCTTAATCTTCGTTTCCTCGTTTCTTCGCCACGAGCAAACGATAATTTTCGTCCCAAACGATAATTATCGTCTCTTCGTCCCTTCACCCCCGAAAGGAGAAGAGACGTTCCGGTCGCACGTGCGCAGATCTGTACTAACAAGCAGACTGCCATTTTATAATTAATTAATAATATATCCGTGTTGTTTCTCTGGGTTTTTTTTTATGTATGACGTTTTAAATATGTACTGTGTATGTAAGATTATACGAATTGAAATTTGGCTATCAAAGTGCATGTGGATTAAATTAATTCTATTAGTTTCTACTTTCGGGTTTACCATGTTTACATGAATTAAATCTGAAAATCAAAAGTAGCAATTAATATTATTAATTTAATGCACAAGTAATTTGATATCCAATCTGATTCTATTATTCTTACTTATACAGTACATATATACGTACATAAATAAAAAGAGAGACAAAACATTGATATATTATTAATTATTCATACAATGGCAGTCTTAATTGTTAGTACGCATCTGCGCATGTGTGACCGGAACGCGCTAATCTTCGTCTCTTTTATCGTTCCTTCGCGCGAAAAGACGAGGATTAAGAAGCGATAATTATGATTTCTTCGCGGTTTCGTTCCTTCGCCACGAAGGAACGAAACCGCGAAGAAACGATAAATAGCGTCATGTAGGCGTAAAACAATGAGACAATGCGACGAAACGAAGAAACGAAGATTAAGGCGCTTATATTTGCTAGGCGTAAATTTGCAAATTATCGATCTGACAGGGCGACAATTAAAGTCCCTTCAGGGCGAAAAGACGATAAATAGCGTGGTGAAAAGACGAAGTTTATTTATTATTCTTCGCCACGCTAATCTATGTTCCGGCGTCACGAAGAAACGAAATGTACAGTGGAACCCCTCTAAACCGAACACCCTCCGAATGTATCTTATTTAGATGGGTTTCAATGTAATGTATGTCATTGTCCTGTCTGTTCATAACAGAAAATGACAAGATGTGACCATCGAGTGTTTAATTACAATGGTATCTCTCTAAACCGGAAACCCTGAGGACCTCGAGAGGTGTCCGGTTTAGAGAGGTTCCACTGTATTGCCATTTTGCTATCACGGTTGTACTATTGCCAATGCCACTATTGATAGGTGCATAACACATACCTTCACTGGCTGAATCTTCCATTATGAGTCTAACAGGTGAATTTCCATCAGACTCCAAATTTGATGCGTCTCCCGCCATCATTGCCGTCTGCGTTGCATTAATCCAGTTATCTAAAATGAAATTTAGTTGTAAGTTAAAAAGTTGTACAAAGTCATGAACAAAACAAAATTATATAATAACTTCTCTTTTTTTTCGAATGCATTAGAATGTCACATATATTTAATGTAATAAATATTATTTCAGTGGAGCCTCTCTCAATTGGACATCCAGGAATAATTGACTTCAATGTAATGTATGTACACTTTATCTACATATATAATGATACTGTTTCAAGATTGATAATTAACTAATAAACTTATTTCTACATAAATGGTATGGTCGGTTGCCATTAG
>CM055269.1:82331556-82426784 GCA_029237695.1 Conchocele bisecta
GCTGTGTCGAAACTAGGTGTGGATTCAAATTACAAAACATTGAATGGGCGAGTTTTATGTTCTAAACATTATTAGTTTGTACAATCAAGTCTGGTCAGAAATAATCATTTATAATAGTGTTACAAATCAGTATTTCTTGTTGTTTTGTGTTGTTTCCGTGCATAATTTATTAAAATAATTCATAAAATATTATGTTCTTGTTATTATTTATTTCATTGGTGAACTGAATATGTACATATCGCTACATGCGCATGTCACGTGTGCCACATCCGGGTTATCTATTAATTACACACAGACATGCATATGTGTATTTGTAAACAAACCGAAAGTGTTTAAATATAATTTGTCTTAGAAACAGCATTTAACATGTATCCATGTACATTTAATTGCTAAAATAAATCATATTTACTACCCAAGGCTACATCAGCAAGTAATCATTTGGTTCTAACTGTCAATAAAATAGTTTGTTGTCCGACAGGTTGCGTACTACGGATACGTCGAACTACGGTTAACTCAAAGTATTTTTTTATCTCCCTTCGAATTCGAGTAAGTGAGTGTGGCCTGTATTATTATATGGTCATAAATGGTGTTGTAAACATAAGAATGCAATGTTACAGAGTACCTGAATTAAGTTAGTAGTTTGGCGCGGAAGTCTAAAATTACTAGACTATGTATGTGCCAGCGGCTTTATCATGGCCTTACAACACAGCTAATTCAGTGTCATAGAATTGGTGACTGATGGCGTCATAAAAAATCATTGTTAATTCAAACATGACACATGTTACACATGATGTGGACCACATGCATGGGTATTACCAGATACATGCTCCCTTACTTTCTAAAATCTATTATGTTTCATAATTAGTGTACATGTAGTTGACTATGTCTTTCTCAAACCATGTTTTCATATAATGTGCTGTTTACATCGTTTTATTAGACACTTTATACTAATCTACAATTTCTAGTGACAGAAATCATGGAAATATATCTTCAATACACAATAATGTAAATTCCAATATTCAAGGCTAAACATGGTTATGTGGAATATCCATGTGTCATTTTAATACGAGTTAAAAGCGAGAAAGCCAAATAATTTCTGACGTAACTCGAGTTAAAATTGTATTTTTACAAAACTAATCCGCAATTTTTAAGCTTGGATAATGCATGAATTTTTATAAATTGCTATGATTATGGTTAAAAGCACTAGGTATCAGCTATGCACAGAAAATATATCCGTAAAAAATTATTATCAAATGATATGGTGTGATTGGTAAACGTTATGTGCAGAACAGCACACGAAAAACAACACAAATTATTGAGTATCTGAAACATCATCCGAGACACAGTACCTTTAATAACTGTACATATTATTACTGATGATGTGTGTCTGTTAACCTCAAGAATGGCTCAATATAATTATAATAGTTTGTCAGTAGTTTCAAGTTGAAATAAAAAAATACTTTTGATTTTGGACAATAAACTGTTTCAAGATAAACGGCCCATTATCAATTATTTTTACCATATATGTATGATAATTACAGATGTAAATGTAGGTCAAGGTCATGACACTAATGATAATGTAATTATGTAAAGTGTATATCTGCAAGTGCATAAATAAGCAGTACTAGTTGCATCTGTTTATGTACTGAAAAACATTAAATTCAGATATGTACACGACACATGCTTTATGAGCTAAAAAAGCTGACCACTGAAGGTCAAGGTCATGATGACCTTGGTGATAATAACATGTTATGCTCAGAAAAGAAAATACATCAAGGATATTTTCATTCATTGCAAGTAAATTTCTGAAACTGAAATCAAAATATTATGTTTTACAACATATTTTTAAAAATTGATTCAGATTTACGACCGTATTGCGCTGAACTATTTCAGCATTTTGGCTGTTATTTTCAGCGCAAAACGGTCGTAACTCAAATATTTGCTAATATCACTTTTTTATTTATTTCAATTTTTAGCCAGGTTTTTTGAAAAAAAATCCAGGCTATTGGATTGGCGAAAGCCGGGAGGCGGGGCGGGCGGGCGGCGGGCGGCGGGCGACGGGCGGCGTCCACAATCAATGTTAAGTTTTCGTGTTTGAGTCCATTTCTTTGTTACTGTACCACCTAGGACCACCAAACTTTCACAACTTCATAATCAAAGGGTGCCCACCACATATCACTATCCAACATGTTACTTTTTTTTTAACTTGACCCATTTTTCCGCGTAGTCGACTTAGCCATTTTCAATGTTAAGTTTTCGTGTTTGAGTCCATTTCTTTGTTACTGTACCACCTAGGACCACCAAACTTTCACAGCTTCATAATCAAAGGGTGCCCACCACATATTACTATCCAACATTTTACTTTTTTTTTAACTTGACCCATTTTTTCCGCGTAGTCGACTTAGCCATTTTTTTTCAATGTTAAGTTTTCGCATTTACAATGTTAAGTTTTCGTGTTTAAGTCCATTTCTTTGGTACTGTACCACCTAGGACCACCAAACTTTCACAGCTTCATAATCAAGGGGTGCCCACCACATATCACTATCCAACATGTTACTTTTTTTTTAATTTCACCCATTTTTTCCGCGCAGTCGACTTAGCCATTTTCAATGTTAAGTTTTCGCTACAATGTTAAGTTTTCGTTTGTTTAAGTCAATCTTTGGTTAACGTCCACCTAGGACCACCAAAACTTTACAGCTTCATAACAAAGCCCACCACATATCCACTATCCAAACATGTTCTTTTTTTTTAACTTGACCCATTTTTTTCCGCGCGTCGAACTTGCCTTTTCAAGTTAATTTTCGAATTTACAAATGTTAAGTTTTCGTGTTTAAGTCCATTTCTTTGGTATGTACCCCTAGGACCACCAAACTTTCACAGCTTCATAACCCAGGGGTGCCTCCACCATACCAACTACCAACCCATGTGACCATTTTTCAATGAGACATACACTACCACTATGTTTGGGGACCACATGTGACCTTTTTTTACCTTCACCTATTATTTCTACGTAATTGACTTACCCATTTTCAACGTTAACTTTTTAACGTACGTCTGGTTAAAGTTTTTCGGTTAAAACTTTTTCGTTGTACTATATCTCTGCAACTGCTTCGCCCATTACCTTGAAACTTCACATGGGTGTTTATCATCATCCATATTTTCATTCTAACCCCCAACCATGCGGCCCCTGTGCCCAATGTCAAGGTCAAATTACTTTGAATTTTTTTGTTAAAGTTTTTTCGTGTATATATCTGTGCAACTGCTTCACCATTACCTTGATACTTCACATGGGTGTTTATCATCATTGTCGCACCGCTTGCGGAAAGCACGATATCGTCGGCATTTTGGAATACGTCCGTCCTTCCGTCCGTGTCTGGTTAAAGTTTTTTCGTTAAAGTTTTTCCATCTACTATATCTATTTTTTTAGTGTCCATGCCTCGCAGGCGCGACATGCAGGCCACGGCCATCTAGTCTACAAAAAGTGGGTATAATTATGTTATCCAAGTGTCTATGCTTGGAAAAAACCTGGCCTTCGTGGCTTTGCCTCGTTTCTTGTTTTTTCATAAGGTTATTTATTTTTCATGTCTGTTATTACAGAATATAAGTGAAAATGGTATACAACTGAGTGTAATTGTTAGTTTTACAAATATTTTCGGCTCTCGTGAAGATTTTACAAAAAGTGAGTTACGCTGAACCCTCGATATGGCCTTTCCATCTGTAAGCCTTTGTCGACTATTTTCTATGTTGATGCAGCCTTTGTGGTGCCATCTGTCAGCCTTTTTCGACTATTTTCTATGTCGATGCAGCCTTTATGGTGTCATCTGTCAGCCTTTGTTGACTAATTTGTATGTGAATGTAGCCTTTGTGTTACCATCTGTCATCCTTTGTCGACCATTCTCTATGTGTGTGTAGCCTTTGTGGTACCATCTGTCAGCCTTTGTCGACTATTTTCTATGTCGATGCAGCCTTTGTGGTGCCATCTGTCAGCCTTTGTTGACTATTTTTTATGTATGTGAATGTAGCCTTTGTGGTACCATCTTTTAGTCTTTGTCAACTATTTTCTATGTGTGTGTATCCTTTGTGGTACCATCTGTCGGCCTTTGTTGACTATTTAGCCAGGTTTTTTGAGAAAAAAAATCCAGGCTATTGGATTGGCGAAAGCCGGGGCGGGCGGCGGGTGGGGCGGTGCGGGGTCGGCGGGGGCGGCGGCGGCGGGCGGTGCCACAATCAATGTTAAGTTTTCGTGTTTGAGTCCATTTCTTTGTTACTGTACCACCTAGGACCACCAAACTTTCACAGCTTCATAATCAAGGGGTGCCCACCACATATCACTATCCAACATGTTACTTTTTTAGCCAGGTTTTTTGAAAAAAAATCCAGGCTATTGGATTGGCGAAAGCCGGGCGGGCGGGGGGGCGGGCGGCGGGCGGGCGGGCGGCGGGCGGCGTCCACAATCAATGTTATGTTTTCGTGTTTGAGTCCATTTCTTTGTTACTGTACCACCTAGGACCACCAAACTTTCACAGCTTCATAATCAAGGGGTGCCCACCACATATCACTATCCAACATGTTACTTTTTGTTTAACTTCACCCATTTTTTCCGCGTAATCGACTTAGCCATTTTCAATGTTAAGTTTTCGCGTTTACAATGTTAAGTTTTCGTGTTTAAGTCCATTTCTTTCGTACTGTACCACCTAGGACCACCAAACTTTCACAGCTTCATAATCAAGGGGTACCCACCACATATCACTATCCAACATGTTACTTTTTTTTCTAACTTCACCCATCTTTTCCGCGCAGTCGACTTAGCCATTTTCAATGTTAAGATTTCGCGTTTACAATGTTAAGTTTTCGTGTTTAAGTCCATTTCTTTGGTACTGTACCACCTAGGACCACCAAACTTTCACAGCTTCATAACCAAGGGGTGCCTACCACATACAACTATCCAACATGTGACCATTTTTTTACCTTCACCTATTATTTCTACGTAATTGACTTAGCCATTTTCAACGTTAATTTTTTAACGTACGTCTGGTTAGAGTTTTTTGGTTAAAACTTTTTCGTTATACTATATCTCTGCAACTGCTTCGCCATTACCTTGAAACTTCACATGGGTGTTTGTCATCATTCATATTTTCATTCTAACCCCCAACCTGGCGGCCCCTGTGCCCAATGTCAAGGTCAAATTAACATTTGATTTTTTTTGTTAATGTTTTTTCGTGTACTATATCTCTGCAACTGCTTCACCCAATACCTTGATAAACTTCACATGGGTGCTTATCATCATTGTCGCACCTGCTTGCGGAAAGCGCGATCCTGTGCCCACTGTCAAGGTCAAATTACTTTGAATTTTTTTGTTAAAGTTATTTCGTGTACTATATCTCTGCAACTGCTTCACCCAATACCTTGATACTTCACATGGGTGTTTATCATCATTGTCGCACCTGCTTGCGGAAAGCGCGATCCTGTGCCCAATGTCAAGGTCAAATTACTTTGAATTTTTTTGTTAAAGTTTTTCCCGTACTATATCTCTGCAACTGCTTCACCCAATACCTTGATACTTCACATGGGTGTTTATCATCATTGTCGCACCTGCTTGCGGAAAGCGCGATCCTGTACCCAATGTCAAGGTCAAATTACTTTGAATTTTTTTGTTAAAGTTTTTTCTTGTACTATATTTCTGCAACTGCTTCACCCAATACCTTGATACTTCACATGGGTGTTTATCATCATTGTTGCACCTGCTTGCGGAAAGCGTGATCCTGTGCCCAATGTCAAGGTCAAATTACTTTTAATTTTTTTGTTAAATTTTTTTCGTGTACTATATCTCTGCAACTGCTTCACCCAATACCTTGATACTTCACATGGGTGTTTATCATCATTGTCGCACCTGCTTGCGGAAAGCGCGATCCTGTGCCCTATGTCAAGTTGAAATTACTTTGAATTTTTTTGTTATAGTTTTTTCTTGTACTATATTTCTGCAACTGCTTCACCCAATACCTTGATACTTCACATGGGTGTTTATCATCATTGTTGCACCTTCTTGCGGAAAGCGCGATCCTGTGCCCAATGTCAAGGTCAAATTACTTTTAATTTTTTTGTTAATTTTTTTGTTAATTTTTTTTCGTGTACTATATCTCTGCAACTGCTTCACCCAATACCTTGATACTTCACATGGGTGTTTATCATCATTGTCGCACCTGCTTGCGGAAAGCGCGATCCTGTGCCCTATGTCAAGTTGAAATTACTTTGAATTTTTTTGTTAAAGTTTTTTCTTGTACTATATTTCTGCAACTGCTTCACCCAATACCTTGATACTTCACATGGGTGTTTATCATCATTGTTGCACCTGCTTGCGGAAAGCGCGATCCTGTGCCCAATGTCAAGGTCAAATTACTTTTAATTTTTTTGTTAATTTTTTTTCGTGTACTATATCTCTGCAACTGCTTCACCCAATACCTTGATACTTCACATGGGTGTTTATCATCATTGTCGCACCTGCTTGCGGAAAGCGCGATCCTGTGCCCTATGTCAAGTTGAAATTACTTTGAATTTTTTTGTTAAAGTTTTTTCTTGTACTATATTTCTGCAACTGCTTCACCCAATACCTTGATACTTCACATGGGTGTTTATCATCATTGTTGCACCTGCTTGCGGAAAGCGCGATCCTGTGCCCAATGTCAAGGTCAAATTACTTTTAATTTTTTTGTTAATTTTTTTTCGTGTACTATATCTCTGCAACTGCTTCACCCAATACCTTGATACTTCACATGGGTGTTTATCATCATTGTCGCACCTGCTTGCGGAAAGCGCGATCCTGTGCCCTATGTCAAGTTGAAATTACTTTGAATTTTTTTGTTAAAGTTTTTTCGTGTACTATATCTCTGCAACTGCTTCACCCAAAACGTGTTTAAGTCCATTTCTTTGGTACTGTACCACCTAGGACCACAAAACTTTCACAGCTTCATAACCAAGGGGTGCCTACCACATACAACTATCCAACATGTGACCATTTTTAGCCAGGTTTTTTTAAAAAAAATCCAGGCTATTGGATTGGCGAAAGCCGGGCGGGCGGGCGGCGTCCACAATCAATGTTAAGTTTTCGTGTTTGAGTCCATTTCTTTGTTACTGTACCACCTAGGACCACCAAACTTTCACAGCTTCATAATCAAGGGGTGCCCACACATATCACTATCCAACATGTTACTTTTTTTTTATCTTGACCCATTTTTTCCGCGTAGTCGACTTAGCCATTTTCAATGTTAAGTTTTCGCGTTTACAATGTTAAGTTTTCGTGTTTAAGTCCATTTCTTTGGTACTGTACCACCTAGACCACCAAACTTTCACAGCTTCATAATCAAGGGTGCCCACCACATATCACTATCCAACATGTTACTTTTTTTTTTAACTTCACCCATTTTTTCCGCGCAGTCGACTTAGCCATTTTCAATGTTAAGTTTTCGCGTTTACAATGTTAAGTTTTCGTGTTTAAGTCCATTTCTTTGGTACTGTACCACCTAGGACCACCAAACTTTCACAGCTTCATAACCAAGGGGTGCCTACCACATACAACTATCCAACATGTGACAATTTTTTACCTTCACCTATTATTTCTACGTAATTGACTTTTTCAACGTTAACTTTTTAACGTACGTCTGGTTAAAGTTTTTTGGTTAAAACTTTTTCGTTATACTATATCTCTGCAACCTGCTTCGCCCATTACCTTGAAACTTCACATGGGTGTTTATCATCATCCATATTTTCATTCTAACCCCCAACCGTGTGGCCCCTGTGCGCAATGTCAAGTTCAAATTACTTTAAAAAATTTTGTTAAAAGTTTTTTCGTTTTTTCGTGTACTATATCTCTGCAACTGCTTCACCCATTACCTTGACACTTCACATGGGTGTTTATCATCATTGTCGCACCCGCTTGCGGAAAGCGCGATATCGTCGTCATTTTGGCATACGTCCATCCGTCCGTCCATCCATCCGTACGTCCGTGTGTCCGGTTAAAGTTTTTTCGTTAAAGTTTTTCCATCTACTATATCTATTTTTTTAGTGTCCATGCCTCGCCACAAGGTGCGACATGCAGGCCACGGCCATCTAGTCTACAAAAAGTGGGTATAATTATGTTATCTAAGTGTCCATGCTTGGAAAAAACCTGGCCTTCATGGCTTTGCCTCGTTTCTATGTGATGTAGCCTTTGTGGTGCCATCTGTCAGCCTTTGTTGACTATTTTCTATGTGAATGTAGCCTTTGTGGTACCATCTATTACCCTTTGTCGAATATTTTCTATGTCGATGCAGCCTTTGTGGAGCCATCTGTCAGCCTTTGTCAACTATTTGCTATGTGTGTGTAACCTTTGTTTGTACCATCTTTCAGCCTTTGTCGACTATTTGCTATGTGTGTGTAGCCTTTGTGGTACCATCTGTCAGCCTTTGTTGACTATTTTCTATGTGAATGTAGCCTTTATGGTACCATCTATTACCCTTTGTCGACTATTTTCTATGTCGATGCAGCCTTTATGGTGCCATCTGTCAGCCTTTGTCGACTATTTTCTATGTGTGTGTAGCCTTTGTGGTACCATCTGTCAGCCTATATCGACTATTTTCTATGTGTGTGTAGCCTTTGTGGTACCATCTGTCAGCCTTTGTTGACTATTTTCTATTTGAATGTAGCCTTTGTGGTACCATCTATTACCCTTTGTCGACTATTTTGTATGTCGATGCAGCCTTTGTGGTGCCATCTGTCAGCGTTTGTCAACTATTTTCTTTGTAAATGTAGCCTTTGTGGTACCATCTATTACCCTTTGTCGACTACTTTCTATGTCGATGCAGTCTTTGTGGTGCCATCTGTCAGCCTTTCCTGACTATTTTATATGTGAATGTAGCCTTTGTGGTACCATCTGTCAGCCTTTGTCAACTATTTTCTATGTCGATTTTAATGTACGGTAGCCTTTGTGTTACCATCTATTACCCTTTGTCGACTATTTTCTATGTCGATGCAGTCTTTGTGGTACCATCTGTAAGCCTTTGTGGACTATTTTCTATGAATATAGCCTGGATACTGCCGTCGGGCATCTGTCTTACTCTGTGAACTGTTTTTACGTTGATTTCAGAAAATGTAGTAACAGTTTGCCGTGTTATACGTTCCGTTCATCTCCTCCTAATAGTTTAATTTTAAATTTCAAAAGGAACAGTTTACTGCCAATAATTGAAGTAATTACGTTAATTACAAATACAGGACACAGGAAGGAATATGTTCGTGGAATAAAATGTGCTAAATACTATGGGTTATTTCACAGGAACATGTCAGCTAGTGTAAATGTCATTTACAACTAGTTACACGTTTATTTGGCCGTGTAAATAAAAGATTTTGCTTCCGCAATCTGAGAAAATATTTGTTGCAGAGTCGTACATAGCGCTCATAAACATATTTTTATCACCGTGTGGATACCCATTTTCAAGGTAGATAACTAGCTGATGTCTCAAAATTTGGCATTCGTCCTATGTTCACGTAATGTGTTGATACATAAAGCAGTTTAAATGAATGTCGTTGATTGATCATTGACTTATATTAATAATAATGCAATAATGCAATAAGTATAATCGGTGTTTAACTACACCTGTTAAACGATATGTTAATAGGTGTTAATCACTCCAATTCCGCGCGGCCCGATCGGCGCAGGTGCGTGTTTAGACAATTTACCAAAACACGTATATTTGTGGTGGATTATTGTATTAAAATGATTAAAATTCATAAAATGATCATAACACATAATAATTCAGTCAATTCAATGACAATGTATGGTATAAATATCCGCTAACGGACGTACAAGCCACTGCAAACAGCCTTTGTAGCCTTTTCCAGCCTTTGGGGTGTTTAGGGTGACCCTTGTAATTTGTTACGTCGGGTGAGTGGCCATTTCGTGTTCGTGGGGAGTGGGAATAACTGAGGGGGGGGGGGGGGGGGGGGGGGGGGGGGGGGGGGGGGGGGAGTCTTGGCACCCTCAATTCTATTTAAAGCACATTTTCTCATCCTCAAACTTGCTGAGAATGCAGGAAATGGTGTTTCACATCTATTAGATTTCAAAAATTTCCGGGGAAGCATGCCCCCCGGACCCCACTAGCAACATCAATACAACATTAGCCCAATAATGTCACCGTTCCGTCGCCTATGCACTGATACCTAATAATAAGATCAGGGTGCAAAATGAAGGTATCAGTTGAATCAATGGCCTTAGCTCAAGGTAAAGTCCTTCTGGAATGAAGATGTTCATTACATTGCGAGTTTATTGCTGGTAAATGCTCTGGTACTAAAAATGCTAAGATGTTCAGAATATGTTCATCTGACACCCGTCCAGGGTCCATCATTATGAAGTTATTCTAAGCATATTACCAAATCTTGATTCTACTGATTTTAACCACAAGTCTTAATTATATGCGCGCTCAGAATGACTTGATCATTCAATCCCCTGTTGACAAAAGAGGCCCTGTATTTGCATGCAGCATACACAAAGTGCCATATCCGCCAGCACATACAAGCAAACTATTGAGGGCGTACACAACAGTGAATCTGCATGACACTAGGTTTGTTTATGACTATAGAGTACATAGTGAAAGCATAATAGCATGGGCCCTGATTCTACAATTATTGCATAAAATGTAAGCTATCCAGTGTCATTAGTTCACCTGATGTGTCGCTGAATGGGTTACCCATTGTGGCTATTGTCTGGGTCATATTGTTCACCTACCTTTGAAATCTTTCTTGAGATGAATTACCCTGTTCATGGCTATCAGTTGGTAAATCACGGGAGTCGGGTACTTCCTCAAACTCTGTCAGGATCCTGGCCTGCTCGGGACCTGCAATCATCCACCGTTTAAATGCTGCGGGATTTTCGGTGAGACCGACAGTGCCACCCAATTCCTTTACGGTTTCGTTGTTTTGCTCATGTGTTTGGTCAAGCGGCATGGCAGAAAACTTCCGCGTCGTCTTTCTGAGGACCCAGTTCTTTTTGAGGACACCTCTCACTTCGTTAGTAAGGGCCTTCATATCCCTAATATGCACGGGCAGCCATCGGGCATAGTTCGTATGGTTTAGCACAAAGAACCAGGGTGCTAGCGCTTCCATGGCTTCAATGTAGAGTGCAAAGTTCTGCTCCCTGTGTGACCTGACAAATATCAGTACTAGGAGTTCCATCTGCATGATGTTTTCCCAGAACGCGAACGTTGGACTCCGTGTCGCCATTTCCGACTTCCATTCATCAAACATGTTGTCGCCTGATGTGTGTTGATCGTTGAATGCATCCCGCTGCAGTTTGCCTAGAGACATGGCCGTCACCTGATGTGCATGTGTGTCTTCGTGAGATGGGCTACCTTTAGAAACGAGTCTGCAGTCCCGGTCGTAGCGACACCACTCTCACTTAGAGCTGTGCACCAACCAGAACCTTCCAACATACCCGCAACCATTCTCCAGAGAGCCATTTCCATGTGCAAACCTCCCAACATCACAATATAGTGGGACTCCCCGAGAGTGTCTGGCCAATTCCATTGTGCATATTTTGCCAGGGCAAATATCAGCTGATCACCAACAATCACTGGTATTTGACCAGGATTGCGTAATTGTGTGATTGACTTTATAGTTTCCATCCCATGCTTCACCATCGAGATCGTTGCTGCCTTCTCGTAGATATAGTCGGCGCTTTGCCGTTCGTTCGTCCGTCCGTCCGTCCGTCCGTTCGTCCGTCCGTCCGGATTTGCGTTAAAGTTTTCGGATACCCATTATCTCTGCAACCGTAAGTCGGATTGAGTTGAAACTTCTCATACTGATTAATCATCATCCATTTTCGACCATATGTGTGTCCGTCCGTATGCATCTGGATTTTTTCTTTATTTCTCTATACGGCATTCATAGGGCGCGACATGCGGGTCGCGGCCATCTAGTTGAGACAGTTTTTGTTTGTTAAGCGAATCCCCACAATGTTGAGCCAAATTGAAATTGACCTTGATCTTATACATTGACATTGACCTTTAATCACAAAATAAATGTCACAAATGAACTCCTCGCATCAAAGTTCTATAGTAAAGTGATATCACGTATGATTTTCGCATATTAGATAAAGTAATGGATAGGATCATTCTAATTACTGTTATAGTTCTGAATCCAGTTTATCGTTTTGACCTTGAGTTCTAACATATGACCTTGACCCCAGATTATGGAAATTTATCGGCAGTCAATATGGGCAAATAAATAAACACATAGGAACAACAATTGACCCTCAGTTATCGATTGTTTGCGGGAAAATTAAGCGAATTCTGACGATTTTCGACAAAAAATGACCTTGACCTTGAATTTTATGTTGACCTTGACCTTTATTGTTAAAGCTGACAATGGTGTAATCATGCCAATTCATATGATGATGTATTCCAGCAATTTACATCATTCAACATAGTTCCTGAGTACTATTATATGAATTAATAGAACATACCCGTTTTTTTACTATTGTTTGACCTTTGACCTTGACCTGACCTTGACCTTTAAAATCGGGTACCCCGCCACTAAAAATGTTTGTATTCACCTAAGGTACAACTGTGCCAAATTTGGTGCTTTCTTCCAGTCTGTCACGATCAAGTCGATTTTTGGACTTAAGCTACTCTGCTAAAGAGCTTAATATGGCATACCCCCGGCGGCTTCGGCGTCCACAAACTTAACGTTGGGTAAATGTCTTATAACTTCTGTTTCATTTCATGGAACACCTTGTTATTTACATGCATTCCTTACATGCATTCCTCAGATGACCCTCTATCATGCTGTAGCAAATCCATGACCCACCACCCAACACTTACACCAAGGTCAAGGTCACAAACTTAGCACATTCATGAACTTAACGTTGGTTAAATTTCTTATAACATCTGTTTCCTCTCATGGAACGCCTTGATATTTCATACATGCATTCCTCAGATGACCCTCTATCCTGTTGTAGCAAATCCATGACCCACGACCCAACCCTTACCCCAAGGTCAAGGTCAGAAACTTAGCACATTCATAAACTTAACGTTGGGGTAAATTTCTTATAACATCTGTTTCCTTTCAACAAACACCTTGATATTTCATACATGCATTCCTTAGATGACCTTCTATCATGCTGTCACAAATTCATGACACACCACCCAACCCTTTCCCCAAGGTCACAAACTTAGCACATTCATAAACTTAACGTTGGGGTAAATGTTGTGTAACTTCTGTTTATTTACAGGGAAATATTCATATTTCATACGTGCATTCATCTGATGATACTCTATCGTACTATAGCAAATGCATGACCCACCTCCCACCCCTTTCCCCAAGGTCAAGGTCACAAACTTAGCACATTCATAAACTTAAAGTTGGGGTAAATGTCTTATAACATCTGTTTCCTTTCATGGAACGCCTTGATATTTCATACATGCATTAATCTGATGATACCCTATCGTGCTATTGCAAATCTATGACCCACCGCCCATCCCTTACCCCTAGGTCAAAGTCACAAACTTAGCACATTCATAAACTTAACGTTGGGGTAAATGTCTTATAATATCTGTTTCCTTGCATGGAACGCCTTGATATTTCATACATGCATTCCTCAGATGACCCTCTATCATGCTGTAGCAAATCCACAACCCACCACCCAACCCTTACCCCAAGGTGAAGGTCACAAACTTAGCATGTTCATCAACTTAACATTGGGGTAAATGTTGTGTAACTTCTGTTTCTTTACAGGGAATGCATGCATTCATCTGATGATCCTCTATTGTGCTACAGCAAATTCATGACCCCCCACTCCTTTTCCCAAGGTCAAGGTCTCAAACTTAGCACATTCATACATGCATTCCTCATGTGAATAGCTATCATGCTGTAGTGGGTTCATAAACTTAACGTTGGGTTACATTTTGTTTTACTTCTGTTTTCAGGGAGCGCATTGATATTTCATACATGGATTCATCTTAATATGCTATATTATGCTATAGCAAACCCACGACCCACCTTGCACCACTGACCCCAATGTCAAGGTCCACCGCACGCCCCTTAACCCAATGTCAAGTTATATAATATTCATGTTTTTTTATGCAACTGTGCCAAGTTTGAGTGAAGGCTGCCAACAGGCGAGCATCGTTGTCTTCTGACAACTCTTGTTAAGGTACATGCCCACACAGTAGGCACAACATTTTCTTTATAGGAATTAAATAAAAGTATAATAGTGTCACTTTTCCACCAGTTCTAAAGATTACGAGTGCCTGCAATGCAGATATAATCATTTAGTAATGTTTAATTTCCTGATAGTGACCCGTGGTGGTATCAGGCTGTTTTCATTTGCAATGAGTCATATTTGGAGGTCATCGCTAATCCAAGATGGCCGCCGTCTAAAAATAGCATAAATTCTTAAAAAAATCTTCTTCTCATGAACCACTAGCCGGATTTCGACGAAACTTGGTAGGAATGATCGATGTACAATGCTCTTTCAAAGTTGTTAAAATGGTGACCCCGGGGTCAAAAATGGGCGTGGCCCGTGTGGTGAAATTGGGGTCAAATTTTATTTTTGACCGAATATGGTCATGTTATATATCCAATCGAAGGTATCAATGAGGCGATCACTCTGGTACATTTTTTGTCGAAATCGGATTGTTATGTCATTCAAGATGGCCGCCGAAATGTCAAAAGGTCGTTCTTTTATTAGTTATTTCAAAATTCTTCTTCACATGAACCGCTTGGCCCATGGTAGCCAAACTTAAAAGTTATGGTCCATGGGTGAAGCCTTTTCAGATTTGTTAAAATGGAGGTCATCGCTAATCCAAAATGGCCGCCGTCTAAAAATAGCATAAATTCTTAAAAAATATTCTCATGATATGAACCGCCAGCCGGATTTCGACTAAACTTGGTAGGAATGATCGATTTACAATGCTCTTTCAAAATTGTGAAAATGGTGACCCCGGGGTCAAAAATTGGCGTGGCCCGTTTGCTCAAATTGGGGTTAAATTTTATTTTGGACCGAATATGCTCATGTCATATATCAAATTGAAGGTATCGATGAGGCGATTGCTTTGGTGCAATATTTGTCGGAATCGGATGATTATGTCATCCATGATGGCCACCAAAAGGTCCATTTATTCGAGATTCGAGAACGTCTTTTTCTCAGGAACCACATGGCCGATGCTGGCCAAACTTCATAAGAAGTTAAGATCCTTGGGTGAAGCATTTTCAGATTTGGTAAAATGAGTCATCGCTTAATCCAAGATGACCGCCATCTAAAAATATCACATTTTTTTAAAAACACATGAACTCAATGTCACATTCTCCTCTGGTGTTCATGGAGTCAGGTGAGCGAATTTGGGCCCTCTTGTTTAATTATTATACCCTCCCGCAACAAAGTTGTGGGGGGGTATACTGGAGTCCGCTTGTCCGTCCGTCCGTCCGTCTTTCCGTCAGTCTCAAAACTTAACAATTGTAAATTTCCTTTGCGGAAATCTTTCATATTTTACCCGCCCCTTCTCTGACACTCATACATCATTCTGCAACAAACCTACGACCCTCATTTATGCCAGGGGTCAAGGTCACGGACTTAGAAACTTAGAAAAAATGAAAACTTAACAATTGTAAATTTCCTTTTAACTTCTCTTTCCCTTTGCGGAAATCTTTCATATTTTACCCACCCCTTCTCTGACACTCATACATCATTCTGCAATAAACCTACGACCCCCATTTATGCCAGGGGTCAAGGTCACGGACTTATAAACTTGGAAAAAAAAAAAAACTTAACAAATGTAAATTTCCTTATAACTTCTCTTTCCCCTTTGCGAAATGCAGTGATATTTTTACCCCCCTTCTTTCTTGCACTTGACACTCATACATCAATTCTGCAACAAACCTACGACCCCATTTTATGCAGGGGGTCAAGTCACGGACTTAGAATGTCTAGTTTGCTTTTTTCAACTGGAACCACCATCGCACTCTCCATATGTGCTGACATAGTCTTTTATCTGAAAATGATAGTATGCGAGCTGGAATTCATTCTAGTCAGGGGCTGACGCGGGGGGGGGGGGGGGGGGGTGGGGGGGGGGGGGGGGGGGGGGGGGGGGCGGGGTATTCTGTAAGCCCCTGCTTACTGACAAATCTAGTTTATACTAATTAAATGTGTCACCTGAAAAAAATAATATTTTCATTAGTTTCTAAAGTATGATCATTGCACATCAAAAAATAAATACAGAGCATACATATATAGTAATGTCCGTTAACATTTTAATAAAACACGGTTATCGCCCCGTATATCAATGTGTAAATTTACGTCAGATATAAAATGTATAATAATGCCAATCAATACGTGGGGTAATTGTGAATGAATGTTTATTTTGCCAGAAAATGTCTTAGATGATGTTTCTGATATAAAGAACATTTTGTGCCTACTGAGTGGGTATGTACCTTTAAAATGATCTAAAAACACCCACATTGCTGAACGCTAACAAAACGATATGTATTACTTTTATTCCAAAATTTGATTTTCAGTGTTTCTAAACTTGTCAAACTTTTGGACGTGAGAAAAGTGTTTCAGCACCATTTCAAGGTCACAAAGGTCAAGGTCCTGTCATTAGTCGTGTGAGTGCATCATACATGTTCAGGTGAATTAACTGTCCAAATATTAAAGCAATCCTTCAAGTACAAATATAATGTCTAGTTTATATTTAATGTGTTCAATAGCCAAAGTAAGTCGGCTGAAAAACGTGGAACAAACATTCGTATTCTCCATTTCTTTGCAGATCACTGGTTAAACGAGCATGATGCTGAAGAAGCTCGTCTGGTTCTGCTTAGTTTGCAAGGTACAGTTGATCCTCCACAAATCGACAACAGCCCGCTCTCTATAACAGCCACTATTTTATATCCACATTGGATATTTTCCTACATGTGACTGTGACTGGAAAAATATGGCATAATGGGTTTCACGACCAGTGTAGATTCAGATCAGCCTGTGCATCCGCAGTCTGATCAGGATCTGCACTGTTTGCTATTCCGTCAATGAACACCCATCAAGCATCTAACAAGCAATATAGATCATTATCAGGCTACAGGAGTGTGCTATTTGATCAGGATCAGGATCAGCCCCAGTCACAGCCACAATAATATATTAGACCTTGCAAAATCACCTATACAACAGCCAATATTTTATACTCAAATGGAACATTTTTATACCCACGTTTTGAAAAGAAATGTGTATGTACATGTATCTTGTTTTCGCCTGTCTGTTCCTCCGTCGATCACATTTTCTTGTAAGAAGTAAAACTTTATATTGGGTATGTAGCTTCCTTTTGATGTCCAGATGTTCAAAATGAATTTCGATTTTGGATTTGACCCATATCCACCTTTGGCCTTAAACTTTCTACATTTTGCCTTGTAAGAAGTAAAACCTATAAACCTTAAACGAGATATAACCAGGTTCTGTTTTACAGTTATCCGATCAGTATGTGCCGTCCTTTTATGGATTTCATATTCTGGACAGCCAGTTTTTCCAGCCGTCACTGCATGACTAACTTCCACTTATTTTGCTTACCACAGTTATTGTATCCCCCGGACTCCGTCGGGGGATACTATGGATTTGACAGCGCGCCGCGTCCGCGTCCGCCGCAGACACTTCTTGTCCGGAGCATAACTCGAACACCCTTTGGAATATTTTCATGAAACTTCACACATGCATAGACCACGACCCAAAGGTGTGTCGCGCACAAGAATGACAACTCTTGCTTAGCTAATTTTTTAGTTATCTCCCTTTTTTCTCGTACTGATTTCGTGTCCGGAGCTAACTCCACCACCCTTTGGAATATTTTTTCATGAAACTTTACACATGCATAGACCACGACCCGAAGGTGTGTCGCGCACAAGAATACAATTCTTGCATAGCTAATTTTTTAGTTATCTCCCTTTTTTGTTTTTGCGCACTGATTTGACCATAACTCGACCACCCTTTGGAATATTTTTATGAAACTTAAACACATTCAATTAGACCCACGAAACGAAGGTGTGTCGTGCACAAGAATGACAACTTTGCATAGCTAATTTTTTAGTTATCTCCCTTTTTGTTTTCGCTCACTGATTTCCTGTCCTGGAGCATAACTCGACCACCCTTTGGAATATTTTCATGAAACTTCACACATGCATAGACCACGACCCGGGAGGTGGGTGTCGCACAAGAATGACAACTCTTGGCTAGCTAATTTTTTTCAGTTATCTCCCTTTTTGGGTTTTGCGCACTCTACAAACTGGACAATAATGCATGAAGACCTGTTTTTCTCCGTCTGCTCTGTATACCTTTTCTCATGTGCTCTGTACACCTTACCTGTAGAGAGAACAATAGAAAACTGGGAGAACCATGTGCTAAGCATGGGCTAGCATGTGCAGATGTCATGCTTGACCACTGCTGACCAGGTAATTATACAGTAAATCACTACATTGGGTACTGTGTTTGAAAATAGTGTCATTATGTGGACCTCTGCAGATATATGTAGATAAATATAGGACTATTAAAAAAAATCTGGTCTCCAATAGCAAGCATTATTATTTTTAAACTTTTTTTTTTCATTTTTTTTTTTTTTTTAATTTTTTTTTTTTTTTTTTTCATTTTTTTTTTTCGTTATTTTTTTCAAATTATTTTTTTTTCAATTTGACTGAAAAAAATAAAAAAAATGGGCTCCAGTAGCAAGCATTGTTATTTTTAAAAAAAAAATTCCATTTTTTTTTTTTTTCATTTTTTTTTTCATTTTTTTTTTTTTCATTTTTTTTTTCAAATTATTTTTCAATTTTGTCCAGTTAACATAAGGTCGTAAGTGCTATATACAGACTATTCACCTGTGCATGTGCTAGCATGTGCAACTGACCACTGACCACTTACAAGTAATTTATACAGGTAAATGATTATATTACATTTCCGTAAACTGTGTTGAAAATATTGTGGCATTATGTGGACCTGTGCAGTTATATGAGATAAATATAGGATATTTCATAAAAATTTCTGGGGCTCCAGTAGAAGCATTATTATTTTTAATTTTTAAAACTTTTTTTTCCATTTTTTTTTTTCATTTTTTTTTTTTCAAATTCTTTTCTTTTTCAATTTTGTCTAGTACCATAAGGTCATAAGTGCTATATACAGACTATTTTCATATATAATAAAACAATTATTGACTAGTGAGCCATAGAATATAATCTGATATCTATGGTTCACTAGTCAATAATTGTATATATGTTCGGGCCAGTGAAAATTGCTTTCGGGCCCAGGCTCGAGGTCAAGGCGGGACAAGGCGAGGCATCTGATTCCGCGGAATTCCTTGTTTACTTAATCTCCCTTTGTTGTTTCGTGCTCTGATTTTGTATTCCAGAGCATAACTCGAACACGCATATACGCATTGCTCTCTAATGGCCTCCTTACCGCCCTGTGCCAAAATCCACGTTCGTTCTGCCCCCCGTCAAGCCCCAGGGTCAAGGTCACATACTTAGTGCTTCAAAAAACATTAACGCTTGGGTATATACTTATTTACTTTCTGTTTTTCTTTCATGGATCATGGAACATTCTTCCATATTTCAAATATACGCATTGCTCTAATGGTCCTCTACCGCCCTGTGCCAAATCCACGTTCGTCCTGCCCCACCAATCCCAGGGTCAGGTCACATACTTGGTGCTTCAAAAACTTTAACGCTCAGGTAAAATATCTTATAATTTTTATTCCATTCACGGATCAACTTCATATTTCATATTCGTGTTGCTCTAATGGTCGTCTACCGCCCTGTGCCAAAATCCCACGTTCGTCCTGCCCCCGCCAAAGACCAGGGTCAAGGTCACATACTTAGTGCTTCAAAAATTTAACGCTCAGGTAAAATATCTTTTATATTTTTATTTCCATTTCACGGATCCAAACTTCATATTTCATATACGCGTTGCTCTAATGGTCGTCTACCGCCCTGTGCCAAATCCACGTTCGTCCTGCCCCCCCCGCCAAGCCCAGGGTCAAGGTCACATACTTAGTGCTTCAAAAACTTTAACGCTCGGGTAAATATCTTATAATTTCTGTTTTCTTTCCATGGATCATCTTCATATTTCATATACGCATTTGCTCTAATGGTCCTCTACTGCCCTGTGCCAAATCCCACGTTCGTCCTGCCCCGCCAATCCCAGGGTTCAGGTCACATACTTGGTGCTTCAAAAACTTTAAAATGCTCAGGTAATATCTTATAATTTTTCTTTCCATCCACGGATCAACTTCATATTTCATATGCGTTGCTCTAATGGTCCTCTACCCGCCCTGTGCCAAATCCACGTTCGTCCCGCCTCCCCGCCAAGCCAGGGTTAACATCATATACTTAGTGCTTCAAAAAAAACTTTAACGCTCAGGTAAATACTTATAATTTCTGTTTCTTTCACGGATCAGCTTCATATTTCATATAGCATTGCTCTAATGGTCCTCTACCGCCCTGTGCCAAAATCCACGTTTGTCCGCCCCCGCCAAGTCCAGGGTCAAGGTCACATACTTGGTGCTTCAAAAACTTTAAACGCTCAGGTAAAAGAAAATTTTGACTTGGGAATTTTTGGCCTCATTTATTATCAAAGCGATATGTGGGACATTCCGTGTTCTAATGAACACATTTTTCTAGTTTATTAAACTTCACACATGCATAGAAGACGACCCAAAGGTGTGTCGCACGGTAAGAATGACAATCTTGCGTCGTTAATTCTTAGTTATCTCCCTTGTTGTTTCGTGCACTGATTTCGTGTCTGGAGCATTAACTCGAACACCCTTTGGAATATTTTCATGAAACTTCACACATGCATAGACCACGACCCTAAAGGTGTGTCCCGCAAGAATGACAAACTCTTGCATCACTAATTCTTTAGTTATCCTTTGTTTTTCCGTCACTGATTTTGTCTCGGAGCATAACCTCGAACACCCTTTTTTCAAACTACTTGTGTATCTGGGGAGGGGGATACACATGCGCTTGTCGACAAGCGTCCATTTCTAGTTTCCCTTTTGTTGTCACGTGGGTATATGACGTATCAGTAGTACTTCCGAAATGTATGCATAATACGATTATTGCACTTAATAGTTCAACAGACTACTTAGAACTCCAGTCCTATACTATATACAAGGAATGACATAGTTACAAATTATATACTGAAAGGATAAAGAAACGCAGGGTAAACATTTGAGGTGATTTAAAGTGATGTGTTTGCCGTTATATACAATATTTTATATGAGTATTAAAAAAACATCTTTAGTCAACACATTACCAAAATTGCATTAGGTTTTGACCGATAATTCATTAGTAATTGAATCACATATTGACGGTACCCCCCAATACACTGTTTTGTCAGTATCTCGTATGCCCCCCTCGCGCATCTGTCACAGCCCTGATTCTCTTGTGCATGGAATTCATCAGTGCATTTATCCTTCTTATTGGGATATTGTTCCACTCTTCCAACAATGCAGTCCTTAGTTGGTCGAGATTAGAAGGAGTATTCCGACACCCCCATATCCTCCTGTCAATTTCGTCCCACAGATGTTCGACTGGGGGACAAAAAAAAAAAATAGGACTGTACGCTGGCCAGTTGATGGGGTTAATGTTGTGGTCAGCGAGAAAATCTTGACAAACTCTGGTTACATGGGGGCAGGGCCGGGCATTATCATGCTGGAAAATTAGTTGATGCTGTTGCACAAATGGAAAAAACAACCGGCGGAGGATTTCATCCCTATATCTTACGGCGGTTAAATTCCCGGCTACCACAATCAACGGTGGGACTTTTACCCCGTGAGATTATCCCTCCCCAGACCGTAACCCGAGCCACCCCCCTAAAACCTATCCTTCTCAAGTACGCAAGCGTCGGCGAAGCATTCCCCACGACGTCGGTATACATGACGTCGACCGTCTGGATGAAAAAGAGTGAACCGGGACTCGTCTGTGAAAAAGACTTGTCTCCATTGCCTCATTGGAAATCGTCGGGGAGCATGTGCCGCCAACCAAGCCATACGACACGCGCGACGTGCACAAGTGAGAGGCAGACCAACGTAGGGACGACGTGCTCGCAGACCAACCTCGCACAATCGATTTCTTACAGTTTTGGGGTGAATGTGGCGATTATGATTGCCTACTGTGTTAATAGCGGTTTCAGTGGCAGTAACGTGGCAATTACGTAGGTGGGCGAGACAAATAGCCCCATCTTGACGTCGCGACGTTATGCGCGGACGTCCCGATCTCGGTCGGTCGGCAACCCTTCCGGTCTATCTCCGACGACGGACGAGACGTTCTATGGTGGAAACATTCATACCGAACTGCATAGCAACCTGCTGTTGCGTTTGACCTTGCATTAGCAATGCAATAGTCTGACCCCTCTGAACTTCCGTCAGATGTACCATGATTGTGAGAGCTATAAATTCAGTGTAAATAGCGGAAAACGATGTGTATACCTCAAGCGTATCAAGTGGTATGACAAAATGTTTTGACGAACGTATCATCATCATGCTGCACGTGTTTTGGCTTTTTATCACTTTCTCTATGTGGTACGGTGCATTACACGGTTGAGTAACTTCAGGCACCGGGTTTGGGTTTTTCGGGTGCACAGTGACCAGATAGTCGTCTGACCGGTTTTCATAATTTTAGGCCAAGCATTTAAATAATTATTGCGTATATTGTTACCCTGCGTTTCTTTATCCTTTCAGTATATATACTGAAATGCGACAGTGGGTGACAAAATGGACATATTGTGCAATTCCCCCGATAGTACTTATATATAATGCTAAATCAGACGGGCAACAGAGTACACACTTATCAGAGCTGTCAGGTGCAATAGATGGATCTGGTGCTATTCTGGTCAAACTTTCATAACATCATTTCTTTGTGAGAGCGTTTGTCCACTTACAATGAAACGATGCTGTCATGGGGTCAATTAAGGAAAGCCAAATGCCCGGGATGACAGCAGTGGGACAATTAGTCGCTCTAATTGCCACGGGGTGAGGTGCACAACAGGGCCAGTGACGGCATATTGCTATAGTTAGTTGCTCTAATTACCATGGGGGTGGGGTGTTGTTTGAAGATTGTTTCAACATCCGCTGTACTTACCAGAGCGATTAATTGCCCCGCCAATGGTCCCTGCCACCGGGCACTGCGACTGAGAACGTGCAATAAGCCAAACACAACACAGGGTTTATAGGGCATTTGCGACCAGTGTAGATCCAGTTCAGCACAGTCTGAACAGGATCTGCACCTTTCAATGAAACACACTAACAAGCAATCTAGATGGTATTTAGGCTACATGAGTGTTATATTTGATTAGGATCTACACTGGTCACCATTCTCACAAATCCCATTTCTCCAGTCACAGCCACATATAGGACCAATAGTCCAGTCAGTCTATATCAATTTGTAGCCCTACCTTAACAAAATTGCAACAGAAAATATTTTACTTGCATATATTCCTATGAAGTGTTTATGATAATATAATAAAAGTCTAGAAAAATCGAAGCAGGGGAAACGAGCTTAATTTGCGTAAATCCAAGATGGCCGTCGTATACAGATGTATCGCGCTACTTTATTTTTGGCACATTTTTTTACAGTGCTCAAATACATAGGTAAAGGTAAAAACCTGATAATGATACTATATATGAATTCAATTGTTCTGTCATTGGCATTAAAATTCAAAATGGCCACCAAAATAGCATGTGAGTGAAAAACTCGCTCATTCATGGCAAACTGCAAACATAACATATCAGGTGCAGACTCGTTATCTCAATGTGTAATAATCTAATATGACACATTTCCCGCATAAAATATGATAAAAGTAGTTTGAAATAAAGATAAATAGCTCTTCAAATCAATTCACTCACCTTAGTTTGATTGTCCATTTCTTATTAACATGTCGGTTGAATTATGCCTCTTCACTCAATAGGACATATGGATACAGATTTGTTTATTGTCAGGATTTTCGAACCAGATGGCCGCTCAGTGACCTTGACCTTGGGTGGTCGGACATGGGTTGTATGCAAAACAAAGCACCATCCCTAGACACACATTGTGGCCAACTATTATTAAAATCGGTGAATCTGTTGATGAGTTATTGAAAAAAATTTTGCCTTACAAACAAGGTGAACTCAGTTGACCTTGACCTTGGGCACAGTGGTTGCATGCATGGGACAGAGAATGAATATATGGTTGATGACTAATAAGTATATATAAAATTTCAAGCCAATCTGGCTTACGGTTACAGAGATGGTAGGTATGTGAAAAGTTTAACGCAAATTTGGACAAAAATTTAACACAAACTTCTAAGTCATTTGACCTTGGGCACAGGGGCCGCATGAGTGGTATACAGCATGAATATATGGATGATGACTAAGAAGCATATGGTGTTTCAAGTCAATGTGACTTAGGACTGCAGAGATATAAGGTATTTAAAGACTTTAATTCAGCTTTCGGACTGACACACGCACGGACACCCGGATGTCATTGTGATACTATGTCTCGCATGCGGACACGACAAAAAACTGATCGTTTCTTTTTTACCTGGAACTGGAAAGGAGTACTGTCTTTAAAGTTAACATGTGCACCAACAGCTCCTCGTGTGCGTCATGACATGTTGCTGCATCCTTCATTGATGGCCCCAAATTTTATCCATCGAATACGATAACTGGGTCTGAATACTTTCTCGATATGTAATCCACATATGTCTAACAGATGTCGGAAAATCTAGAACACTGTTGCCATGGAATACGGTGTAATAGAGATCCACCGTCAATCACATGTTTCACCATCTCATTTTCCATCACGGTGTTGCATCAGTTCCCCATGGCCCATATTGCATTTTCTAACGCTGGTTTTGTGGCTGTCTTAGAAAACCCGATTCATAGATGATGGGATACTGCAAAGTTAATATATCGATAATTGTGACATGTCATCATCCGATCTACTGGAGGTCGTTTGAATAGCAACTGTGGGTCATCATTAATTATTCACCTTCTACTGTTACTGAATGTGTTAAGTGTCTCTGCTTTATCGTTTGAACAAATAATCCATGTCTTGCTAATCATCTTTTTCCCTGTCGACATTTTTTGAGGTATCAAATGACACGCCTGTTTCTATATTTCGCAACAAATTATCTTTGTTGAACGGATTTTTTCAAGAAGAAATAATAAGAACGTTATAACTTATGTTTATCATTTCCATATGATGAAGCTGAAGTGCTGCTGTTCGGTATTCTTTCAATGACTATTCTGTCAGAAAAAAAAAGTGAATTGACTATGTCAAGATCACGATTACAACCAACATATAAATAATCCAAGTATAACTAGGCGAAGGAAAAAATAACGGTTATTTTTACAGCGCCACCTCGCGCCAGTAGGTGGCAGTAACAGGAGAGATAAGCGATGACCAATTCATTGCCTGGCTCTGTATAGGTGTCAGATACAGTGCGATATGAGAAATCTCAATATCACGAAAAATACAAACAAACCGGAAATCGGTTATTAGGGTCGCCTTTGTTGTTTTTAGAGCATTTTGAAGAAAATAAGTGATACCGGTAGTTTGTAATGTGACCTGTAATAGCTGGACACTTGATATGTGGTTGTGACTGGAGAAATGGGGCTTATGGGTTTTGCGAGCAGTTCAGATCTAGATCAGCCTGTGCATCCACACAGCCCGATCAGTATCTGCACAGTTCGCCATTCCATCAACAAAACACCCATCGTGCTTCTAACAAGCAATAAAGATCATTGTCAGGCTACAGGAGTGTGCTATTTGATCAGGAGTTACACTGGTCACATATCCCATAAGCCCCATTTCTCCAGTCACAGCCACATATCGTATAATGTGCAGATGATCAATGTGAATTTCGATTTTTATGCCCCAGGTCTCGGTAGAGCCAGAGGTATATATTGTTTGGACTGTGAGTCTGTGTGTCTGGCACATTAAAGGTATTTTGTACATGCCCACTCAGTAGGCACACAATGTTCTTTATAGGAATTAAATAAGTGTATAATTGTGTCACTATTCAACCCGCTATACAGATATAATCATTTAGTAATATTTATTTTACTGATGGTGACGTGCGGTGGTATCAGGATATTTTCATATGCAAATGAGACATGATATTTTTCAATTATTTGTACTAATTAAATGCATCACCTGAAAAAATTATATTTTCAACAGATTATAAAGTGTGATCATTGCACATCAAACAATAAATAGAGAGAATAAATAGTAATGTCCTTTAACATTTCAAGGAAACACGGTTATCGCCCTTGATATCAGTGTGGACATTTACGTCTGATATAAAATGTATAATAATGGCAATCAATGCGTGGGATAATGGTGAATGAATGTTTCAGAAAATGTCTCGGACGAAGTCTCTGATATAAAGAACATTTTGTGCCTATTGAGTTAGGTCATAACTTCAATATCTCTCGAAGGACTACTTAAATATTTCAACACAGTATACAAGTGGACAAATGCCACACATCCAGGCTGTCCTTGATATTGCCTTGACCTTTTGACCTTCACAACTGACTGGGTGTTTGGTCGGGCGAATGTGACGGCGTAAATTAACAATAGGGGTTGCTGGCAACAGATCAGGATTATTCTGATTTCAGGGCTGATTATATTATTTTTTTTATTGTAAATATTCAGTTCTGATTTTGGGATTTTACCCTCATTTGTACATGTACATGTACTTTTGTACAGGTAATATATGTGATTTAGTACTAAATCCATTGACCCAGCCTTAAATGACCTAAGGACGTTAAACCCCAACAAACAAATAAATAACGTTGAACGTTTTTCCACATTAATCCCTCAATTTTGTCATAACTTCTATATTCCTTGAAGGATTACTTAAATATTTCAACACAGCATATTTGTGGACAACTGCCACACATCCATGCTGCCCTTAATATGACCTTGACCTTGAAGTTTGAAACTTTTATTAACCTTTTAAACACCACAGGCCTGTATAATGGTATTGGAAAAACGTGTAGATCCAGGTGTGCCAGCTCATCACGTCTCATCAGGATCTGCACTTTTTGCAAGTAATTTTTAGCTTGACTGTTTGAAGAACGGTTATTAGCTCGACTATTCGAAGAATAGTTAGAGCTTATGTAGTCACCCCGGCGTCGGCGTCACTGTCACCGTCACGCCTTGGTTAAGGTTTTTGGTCAAGCTTGTATATGGAATACTACTGGCCCTACACTCACCATACTTGGACAACTTCATCTTCTAGTGATGTACATCAATAACCCCTGATCTATATTTGACCTTGACCTACATTTAACCTTGAATTACTTAGTTAATTCCCATTGATTAAGGTTTTTAGTCAACCTTGGTTAAGGTTTTTACTCCAGTTTGTACATGGAATACTATTGTGCATACAGACACCATACTTGGACAACCTTTTCTCATAGTGATGTACAGTAGAACTTCGATCGCTCGAACCGGCAACGGAATCGAGTTTGAGTTCGAGCGATGCATAGTTCGAGGGAATGAAGTTTAAAAAATGTACTGTCACATTCAGTCAATAAAATCACTTATGTGAATATATGAGATGACCGATGTGACATGCCATTGTATATGCATTACATTTGGAGGGAGAAATGAAAAATAACAAATACAATTGTAAAGTTGCTGTTTTATTCAATATTTACATGTAATTATACTTCAAATAAACCGCTATGTTCCGCTTTGCGTCTATACATAATACTGGTATTCCCAGTGTCTAAAAATAGCACATAGCACAGTGGTTGGAATAAATATACAAACGGAAAATTTTGACGAAACAATGTCAGTATACAATTATAAACACTATAAATTAACGCCATGATCTCGGTTTGTTTGGTATTGGCACATCTTCTGTCAAAGTTAAATTTAAGTAAATGTTTGTTCATGACACATAACACATTCAAGTCCTTTTCATAACGCCCGTAATTCACGCCGCTATTGTTTGCGATTCGTGATTTAATGTCATCCCGCGTCAAGGGAAACTACTCAACGCGACCGCCCGTAATGGTGGAATTCGCACCTCGTTAGACAAACAGCTGATCACAGACTTACCTGTTTCGAGTTATTAGCGGTAATTACCACTGTTTGAACGTCCACGGGACTAATCCACAGGTTCGACTGTTCGAGTAATTCATAGTTCGAGTTTAAGGTGTTTTATTACATGAATTATATAGGAAATCTGCCGGGACTGTCGAACCAGTTCGAGTTTTCCATGGTGTTCGAGCCAGACCTGTTCTAGTTATCGAAGTTCTACTGTACATCAATAACCCCTGATCTATATTTGACCTTGACCTACATTTCCTCTTGAATTACTTAGTTAATTCCCCTTGGTTAAGGTTTTTAGTCAACCTTGGTTAAGGTTTTTAGTCAAGCTTGTACATACAATACTATTGTGCATACAGACACCATACTTGGACAACCTTTTCTCATAGGGATGTACATCAATAACCCCTGATCTATATTTGACCTTGACCTACATTTCCTCTTGAATTACTTAGTTAATTCCCCTTGGTTAAGGTTTTTAGTCAAGCTTGTATATGGAATACTACTGGCCCTACACCCACCATACTTGGACAACTTCATCTCCTAGTGATGTACATCAACAACCCCTGATCTATATTTGACCTTGACCTACATTTAACCTTGAATTACTTAGATAATTCCCCTTGGTTAAGGTTTTTAGTCAACCTTCGTTAAGGTTTTTAGTCAAGCTTGTACATGGAATACTAGTGTGCATACAGACACCATACTTGGACAACCTTTTCTCATAGGGATGTACATCAATAACCCCTGATCTATATTTGACCTTGACCTACATTTCCTCTTGAATTACTTAGTTAATTCCCCTTGGTTAGGGTTTTTAGTCAAGCTTGTAGATGGAATAGTCCTGGCCCTACACCAACCATGTACATCAACAACCCCTGACCTATATTTGACCTTGACCTACATTTAACCTTGAATTACTTAGTTAATTCCCATTGGTTAGGTTTTTAGTCAACCTTGGTTAAGGTTTTTGCTCAAGTTTGTACATGGAATACTATTGTGCATACAGACACCATACTTGGACAACCTTTTCTCATAGTGATGTACATCAATAACCCCTGATCTATATTTGACATTGACCTACATTTCCTCTTGAATTACTTAGTTAATTCTCCTTCGTTAAGGTTTTTAATCAAGCTTGTAGATGGAATACTCCTGGCCCTACACCAACTATACTTGGACAACTTCATCTCCTAGTGATGTACATCAATAATCCCTAACCTATATTTGACCTTGGTTAAGGTTTGTACTCAAACTTGGTTAATGTTTATAGTCAATCTTGTATATGGAATACTCCTGGGCCTACAGCAACCATACTTGGACAACTTCATCTCCTAGTGATGTACATCAATAATCCCTAACCTGTATTTGACCTTAACCTACTTTTATCCTTGGATTACTTAGTTATTTCCCCTTGGTTAAGGTTTTTAGTCAAGCTTGTATATGGAATACTCCTGGGCCTACAGCAACCATACTTGGAAAACTTCATCTCCTAGTGATGTACAGCAATAAGTCCTGACCTATATCTGACATTGACCTACATTTATCCTTGAATTACTTACTTAATTTCCCTTGGTTAAGGTTTTTATGCAGGCCGTGGCCACCTTGTTTGTCAAGCTATATGTACATCGACAACCCTCGTAGTCGAGCTATGCTGTTCTCCTACAGCTCTTGTTATATTTTTTAGAACAAAAACTTTTCATAAATGGACTTGTCTGAGAATCATATTGTTATGATTGGATTTGTTGCAAAATTAATATATCAAAATCCGTTCCAGTTACTAGGGGTGAAAGGGTTAATTGACAATCTGGAACCATGTGTATAATACAGAGTTATGGACCTCTCGCCTATCTGTTTGTAGACGTGTGGCCGTTTGCCCCGAGAGCAGATCGACCAACAATGTGACTGGCCACTTACCCTCCAAGACTGTCCACCAGTGCATCTGTCGGACACGCTAATTGATCCATATCAATGCCGAAAGAAACTTTTTAACTGTACTGAACTGGGCATGGAGTATCATTGTGCGATGAAGGAACGTACTGAGAGATATATGGAAGTCTGTGCTAAGCCAATACGGTGTCCTAAAGGTGAGGAGGCTAAATCCAGATGGCCTAATTATGCTCTGAGCTGGTGGCTAATTATACCCGTGGCATACGAAGTATGTCTAGGGGTATATAGTTTTTAGCTCGACTATTCGAAGAATAAGTAGAGCTTATGTTGTCACCCCGGCGTCGGCGTCACCGTCACGCCTTGGTTAAGGTTTTTAGTCAAGCTTGTATATGGAATACTACTGGCCCTACACCCACCATACTTGGACAACTTCATCTCCTAGTGATGTACAGCAATAACCCCTGATCTATATTTGACCTTGACCTACATTTCCTCTTGAATTACTTAGTTAATTCCCCTTGGTTAAGGTTTTTAATCAACCTTGGTTAAGGTTTTTAGTCAAGCTTGTATATGCAATACTACTGGCCCTACACCCACCATACTTGGACAACTTCATCTCCTAGTGATGCACATCAATAACCCCTGATCTATATTTGACCTTCACCTACATTTCCTCTTGAATTACTTAGTTAATTCCCCTTGGTTAAGGTTTTTAGTTAACCTTGGTTAATGTTTTTAGTCAAGCTTGTACATGGAACACTATTGTGCATACACACACCATACTTGGACAACCTTTTCTCATAGGGATGTACATCAATAACCCTGATCTATATTTCACCTTGACCTATATTTCCTCTTGAATTACGGTTAACTTAATCATTGGTTAAGGTTTTTAGTCAAGCATGTATATGCATTACCCCTACCTGGTTCCCAACTACACCCACCATACTTGGACAACTTCATCTCCTAGTGATGTACATCATAACTTTGAATCATCTAGACATCAACCCCTGACCTATATTTGACCTTCACCTACATTTCCTCTTGAATTACTTACTTAATTCCCCTTGATTAAGATTTTTAGTCAACCTTGGTTAAGGTTTTTAATCAAGCTTGTACATGGAATACTATTGTGCATCCAGACACCATACTTGGATGACTTTTTCTCATAGGGATGTACATCAATAACCCCTGACCTTTATTTTACCTTCACCTACATTTAACCTTGAATTACTTGGTTAATGTTTACAGTCAAGCTTGTATATGGAATACTCCTGGGCCTACATCAACCATACTTGGACAACTTCATCTCCTAGTGATATACATCAATCATCCCTGACCTATATTTGACCTTGACCTACTTTTATCCTTGGATTACTTAGTTATTTCCCCTTGGTTACGGTTTTTAGTCAAGCTTGTATATGGAATACTCCTGGGCCTACAGAAACCATACTTGGAAAACTGTGATGTACATCAATAACCCCTGACCTATATCTGACATTGACCTACATTTAACCTTGAATTACTTACTTAATTTCCCTTGGTTAAGGTTTTTAGTCAACCTTGGTTAAGGTTTTTATGCAGGCCACAGCCACCTTCTTTGTCAAGCTATGTGTACATCGACAACCCTCGTAGTCGAGCTATGCTGTTCTCCTACAGCTCTTGTTGTATTTCCGTACACCTGGAATAGCCTGGAATTTGACAAAAGGCCATTAAAGGCCTTGAATATCCTTGAATTTCACTGTAGCGTCTTGAATATCATGCGTGAACCTGGCTAAAAGTGCAAATAGCCGCTTTTTGTCCCGCCTGCTTTAGCAGAAGCGGGACATAGGCATAGCGTTTCCGTCGGCGTCAGCGGCCTCAACATTTCACGTTAAGTTTTTGCGTTTAGCTCAGTTTCCAGAACACTATTAACTCCTACAACCTCCATACTTGGTATACATCAACACTGTGGTGTAACCATCTCACACAGAGGGAGCCCATGTGACCTTCACCTAGTTTTCATGGTTCATTGACCTACTTTTCACATGCATTCAACGTTAAGTTTTTGCGTTTAGCTCTGTTTCTAAAACTTAACGCTCAGGTTACTTCATTGTAACTTCTGTTTCCCTCAATGGAATGCTTTAATATTCCATATATGCATTTGTAATAACAACCCGCATCACTCTACAGAAAGCCCATGTTGTCCGCTAACCCCAAAGGTTAAGGTCACTGACTTAGAAATTTCTGTGTTTGGAAAAGTTAACGCGCTCAGTTTATGCTTTAATATTCTATACATTCATTTGTAGCAACATCCCGCATTATTCTACAGAAAGCCCATGGTGCCCGCTAACCCCAACGGTCAAGGTCACTGACATAGAAATTTCTGTGTTTGGAAAAGTTAACGCTCAGTTTATGCTTTAATATTCTATACATGTATGCATTTGTAACAACATCCCGCATTATTCTACAGAAAGCCCATGGTGCCCACTAACCCCAAAGGTCAAGGCCACTGACTTAGAAATTTCTGTATTTGGAAAAGTTAGCGCTCATTTTTGTCGCGCCCACTTGCGGAAAGCGCGATATAGTCGACACTTTGGCGTACGTACGTATGTACGTACGTACGTATGTACGTACGTACGTACGTGTGTCCGGTTAAAGTAAGTTGTTAAGTTTTTTGGTTGGAAGTTGTTAAAGTTTTTGGTTAAGTTGTTTGGTTAAAGTTTTTGGTTAAGTTTTTTGGTTAAAGTTTTTCGTTAAAGTTTTTCGTTATACTATATCTCTGCAACTGCTTTGCCCATTACCTTGAAACTTCACATGGGTGTTTATCATCATCTATATTTTCATTCTACCCCCCTCCCGTGCGGCCCCTGTGCCCAATGTCAAGGACAAATTACTTTGAAGTTTTTGGTTAAGTTTTTTGGTTAAAGTTTTTGGTTATTGCGCGACTTTAGGAGCGCAATATCGTTGCGCGACGGAAGAGTGGCATATATCCACATACAAATCAAGTAACCTTTTTATTATATACGTACATCATTCGCAATTTATATGCGCTTCAAAAATATACAAAATGTAAATTAAATAAACAAATTAATGGTGATTTAGAAGGAACCATTTTACGAGGTGAAGCGTAGTTCTGGCACTGACCAATATGAATTCACGAGACATCAATATGGAAAAATATTGTTGTCTTGCGTTGCCTGTACATGTATGTGACTACTCATAAATCATTGGAAGAATTATGATTACATATTCTATAGACATGTTCCGTTATGTTTTCAGGGACAGGTCCGGTTGTAGGTTGCGGTGATAATTCGTGTTACGTTGCATGTAACACATGTCCTGACCAACTGTATAATCCCAATAAAGATGGTGACCCCAGTTACACATTAAACATGTGTCCGCGTGCAAGGACTATTTGCTCCGATGAGGAAGGGAGGATAAATCATCCACTGTGGGTTTTGGATTCCACACGGGATACTGATTGTGTGTGTGATGTCACAAGCTACATACCGGAATACAATGACGATTACGACCTACACACTGGGATCCTGGCAGGACCAAATAAAAGATGCTTTCTCAAAGGGGCGTGTCCAAAGTCATCGGATAAAAAACCTCAGGAAAGGCTGCTAACCAGTAAGTGACGTGGCCAAGAACATATAAGACGAGCCATGTGATTTTGTACGTAAGAAGATATGTGAATGTTCTGTCAATGATGTCAAAAGTTGACATTTTTTTATAGCAAAAGCGGAATTCTAATCCACATTTATTTGCGCTGAACATTTCATCAACTTTTGACTTCATTTACGGAAAATATTGTAAATTCAATGAGATATCGCACATCTTCTTGGGTACAAAATGACATGGCTTGTCTCGGGTCGATGACAAAATATTCTGGCATGGTCTTAGAAAAATATTTAGTGTTCTCATCCAAATTGTGTATAAAGACAATGTGACAGACTGGAGAATGTTATTTTTATGCACCCGGTCTCGGTAGAGTCGGAGGCACATGGTGTTTGGACTGTGTGTCCGTTAGTGCGTCCGTGTGTCCATGACATGAAGAAGTTCGTCGAAGTTTCTCAATTTTATTATAACTTCTATATCCCTAGGATAAGGATTGCTTAAATATTTCAACACGGCATACATATGGAAACTGCCACCCAACACTTTTTCTCACATCAATATGTTTGTTGGATTTTCGCAATTCTGTCATAACTTCTATATCACTTGATAGATTACTTCAATATTTCAATACATCATACGTGTGGAAAATTGTCACACATCCATGCAGCTCTTAATATGACCTTGACCTTTTGACCTTCACAACATTGAACTTTTTCACACATTAAAGTGTGGGTGGTCGGTCAGGCGAAAGTGATGGCGTAAATTAACGGTAGGGATTCCTCATAGGAATCACGAATTGCCTGGTTTAGCCCTCAGGTATGTTTTTATACCCCCCGCAACGAGTTGTGGGGGGGTATGCTGGAGACAGGTTGTGCGTGCGTGCGTGCGTGCGTGCGTGCGTGCGTGCGTGCGTGCGTGCGTGCGTGCGTGCGTGCGTGCGTGCGTGCGTGCGTGCGTGCGTGCGTGCGTGCTGTGCGTGCGTGCGTGCGTGCGTGCGTGCGCGCGCGCGTGCGCTCGCGCGCGTGCGTGTGTGCGTCCGTAAACTTAACATCAGAGAAATATTGTTATGACTTCTATTTCCTTCATCTAAAATGTTTAATATTTCACACATGCATTCCTGTAAGGCTCTATTATCATGCTGTGCCAAATCCATGACCGTCCAACCCCCGCTGATCCCAAGGTCAAGGTCAAATACTTAGTACAAAACTTAACATCAGAGAAATATTGTTATAACTTCTATTTCCTTCATCTAAAATGCTTAATATTTCACACATGCATTCCTGTAAGGCTCTACTACCGTGCTATGCCAAATCCACGACCGTCCAACCCCCGCTGATCCCAAGGTCAAGGTCAAATACTTAGTCTCTTTACAAAACTTAACATCAGAGAAATATTGTTATAACTTCTATTTCCTTCATCTAAAATGCTTGATATTTCACACATGCATTCCTGTAAGGCTCTACTACCATGCTGTGCCAAATCCACAACGTCCAACCCCCGCTGATCCCATAGTCAAGGTCAAATACTTAGTCTCTTTACAAAACTTAACATCAGAGAAATATTGTTATAACTTCTATTTCCTTCATCTAAAATGCTTAATATTTTACACATGCATTCCTGTAAGGCTCTACTACCATGCTGTGCCAAATCCACGACCGTCCAACCCCCGCTGATCCCAAAATCAAGGTCAAATACATGGTCTCTTTACAAAACTTAACATCAGAGAAATATGTTATAACTTCATCTAAAATTCTTAATATTTCATGCATGCATTCCTCTAAGGCTCTACTATCATGCTGTGACATATCCCCGCTGATCCCAAGGTCAAGATCACTTACTTAGTCTCTTTACAAAACTGAACATCAGAGAAATCGGTTATAACTTCCATTTCCTTGCTCGGATCTGCTTCACATTCACGTTCGTGCCGCCCCCGCTAAGCCCATAGTCAAGGTCACAAGCCCACACACTTGGAAAATTTTACATATTTAGGGGTACCTGCCCGCGCGGGGGGCGGGGGGGGGCGGGGTATTCTGTAAGCCTCGCTTACTGACCAATCTAGTTATATTTGGCTCTTTTGTTACCTGGGAGTTGAATTGGATTATTGCCCATTTTAAAAGTAGTTAGATTATTACTGATCCTACTGCTTTTAGGAGGGGGCCAAGTGATTCTGGTGTGGCGAGGACCTGGCATCAGATCAGCATTATTTTGATTTCAGGGCTGAATATATAGTTTTTGTCCCGTCTGCTTTAGCAACATTTCGCGTTAAGTTTTTGCGTTTTAGCTCAGTTTCCAGAAAACTATATGTCCTACGACCTCCAAACTTCGGTATACATCAACACTGTGGTGTATCCATCTCACACAGAGGGAGCCCATGTGACCTTGGCCTAGTTTTCATGGTTCATTGACCTACTTTTCACATGCATTCAACGTTAAATTTTTGCGTTTGGCTATGTTTCTAAAACTTAACGCTCATGTTAATTCGTTGTAATTTCTGTTTCCCTCAATGGAATGCTTTAATATTCCATACATGCGTTTGAAACAACATCTCGCATCATTCTACAGAAAGCACGTGTTGCCCGCTAACCCCAAAGGTCAAGGTCATAGGCTTAGAAAATTCTGGGTTTGGAAAACATAACGCTCAGTTTAATTTATTACAACTTCTGTTTCTCTTGATGGAATGCTTTAATACTTCTTGGGTGTAAACTATAGCAACATCCGGCATGATTCTGCTGAAAGCCCATGGTGCCCGCTAACCCCAAGGTCAAGGTCACGGGCTTAGAAAATTCTCAGTTTTGAAAACTTAACGCTTGGGTTAATTTATTGTAACTTTTGTTTCCCTTGATGGAATGTTTTAATATTTCATACATGCATTTGTAAGAACATTCCGCATCATCTGCAGAAATTTCATAGTGTCCGGTAACCCCAAGGTCAAGGTCACGGACTTCAAAGATGTCTAGTATAGAAATTTAGCATCGGTGCCAGGAGATACATGTCGTTGGCGGCATTCTTGTTTGTGTTTAGCTGTGTTTGTTGAAAATAAGTGTTTTGGTTTCAGTTTATTATCCCCTCGCGTAGCGAAAAGGGGATATAGGGATGCAAAAGTTGTGTGTTCGTCCGTCTGTGTGTCTGTCCATCACTAAAATTAACATTGGGTTAATCTGCTGTTTCCATTGATGGAATGCTTTAATATTTCATAGGTGCATTTGTAACATCATCCTGCATCATTCTACAGAAAGCGTATGGTGCCTGCTAACCCCAAGGTGAAGGACTTAGAAAATGTTTTGTTTCGAAAACTTTACACATCATTATAACTTCCCTTTCCCGCAATGGAATGCTTTAATATTTCATAGGTGTATTTTTAACATCTCATATCATTCTACAGAAAGCCCATGGTGCTCACTAACCCCAAGGTTATTACAAGCTCCTTATGTACTATCAAATTGCGCCAGGCAGGACATTTTGCTCTGCGGAGCTCTTGTTTTATTGTAAATATTCAGTTCTGATTTTGGGATTGTCCCCCCATTTGTACATGCACTTGAACATGTACATGTATTTGTACAGGTAATATGTTGGATTTAGTACTAAGCCCATTGACCCGGCCTTAAATGACCTTAGCTGTTGATAGGCCATTAAACCCCAACAAACAAACAAACAAATGAAAAGTCATGTAGAGCATGATGTTATTAGCCAATCAAATCAGGGTAAAGTGCATCGAACATATGTAGGTGTCTCTGGTAACATTGTCAACGGTAAACTATTTTCGACCACAGTTCTGTACCCAGCGTTGACATTTTTCTCGATTTTGAGCAGGTTTTGGAAACCCGTTCCCAAATCCATCCAATAGCAGCAATGCCATAGCAGCAATGTTTTGTTGTCACCATTATGTTACGAAATATTCCAGCGTAACACCTGTACTGTATGCTCTATTTATCTTCAAATTACACTCCGCAATACACAAAGTTGTAGTCACTGTGTGTTTGTCCGAATTCTGTGGCAGCACGCGAGTGGGCGGAGCTACCAGGGCTATATATATCTAGCGGTTACAGTGTCATCTAAAAATAGACGCAAGCTCCTGCGTATTCAGGCACATGCCCAGATTGGCCTAATGTGCCCCATCCGTGATTTTTTGCGCGATGTCGGGCGCAAGACAATCAATAATTTGCGGCATTGACAATAATTAAGGGGGATTGCCGCAATCGCGCGTGCTGGATGCATCCCTGCCATCCCTGCATGATACGTAAACAAATCAAAGTTGGCTATGAAGGGCAATTCTTCGTTTTGATTGGTGGAAAATTTTGTGAATATTAACTAGCGTCAAAGCGTCAAATGACGCGCATACGCGATCCAATGGGATAAACCCGAGATGCTGGGATAAACCCGAAAATGCTGGGGTTGCTAGTAAGGAGATTTTGAGCAGAGGTCGATTATAAATTAGCCGAATAAACACATTTTACGCGATTATACGTGGCTGAAACTTGTTCTGTTTAATAAATAAAAGCTTTAAATTAGCCCAATAATCGGCGTATGTTGCCGTATATGGCCATTAGAGCCAACTATGGACTTCAACAACAATAACTTCCGGGTTAAATCTCTTCCGGCGTTCAGCTCATTACGTATTCAAAATTGTGTTATTTGGCTATAAGTAAAGTTTTAAACGGAGATAATTGCCAAAAATGCAAACTTTATCGGTTGATGCAATTTGGAAGTGATACAGAAAAATTCGCGTTCGTAGATTACCGAATAACGGAGAAAAGGGTTGCTACAAACCTTTTCAGAATTCGATGGATAACCAATATATTAGCCGATCTATAAATAGATCGGCTAATAACAAACACACTTTAAAGTGGCTGTGTCTCAGATGGTATCTCCAAATAAGCATTTCACAAAAAACACTTGAGATCTTTCACTGGATATT
This sequence comes from Conchocele bisecta, assembly GCA_029237695.1. Lineage (NCBI taxonomy): Eukaryota > Metazoa > Mollusca > Bivalvia > Lucinida > Thyasiridae > Conchocele > Conchocele bisecta. The sequence continues at coordinate 82,370,054 of CM055269.1, forward strand.
GTATGAATACAGTTGCAACTTGTTCTTGCTCATAAAATTGCGTTTGTGGGCTAATTATATGCTCATTTCAACTTGGCAGTATCTGGAAAAATCCACTAGTAGTGATGCACTTCTTACTCTGATCTATCTATTCCTGATGTTACCACTTACTTACGCTTCGCTGCAGATAAGACAAAAAGATAAATTTGTTTGAAATGCTTCAAGCGCTTTATTATAAGATGTGGTCAGCATTGCACACTTCTATATCGCCATATTAACTCGGTAATACCTTAACACACCATGTACGCGCAGTCATAATAAATAATAAATAACCAAATTTGAAAATGCGAGAACTGAATGTTAGTGGTGACATAGTGTCTCATCAAAGCAAAGCACATGGCTACTAAGTGTGAGAAATTAATTCTATATTTAGCAAAACTAGCGTTATCTTTTTGATAATAATTTATTTTTTTCATTATTTTTTTGCTGTCTCAGATCACTCACAGGGACCAATACAAATCACTCACAGGAAACCAATACAAATCTTCAGTTGAATGCTTTTTTCCTAACTCAATACCCGACTTTTCAACCTCATCCGTACCTTTAAGAAGTTCGCCGGAGTTTCACACTTCTGTAATAACTTCTTTAATTCTTGATGGATTGCTTCAATATTTTAATACATCATACTTGTGAACAAATGCCATACATCCTGCTGCCTTTAATATGACATTGACCTATTCACCATGACAACTTTGAACTTTTTCACATGTTGAGAACTTTGCAGGAGTTTCTCAATTCTGTCATATCTTCTATATCTTAATTCTATATCTCTCGAAGGATCACTATAATATTTCAATACATCATATTTGTGCACAAATACCACCCATCCATTCTGGCCTTAGTATGGTATGACCATGACCATTTGACCTTCAACTTTGAACTTTTTTCTCAAATTAAAATTTATTATTAACTTTGCCACAGTTTCTTCAATTTGCCATCGGAGGCATTCATGTGACGACAGGCCACATTTTCTTGTTTTATTATTCCCCTTATGCGATAGCAAGGGAGGCATATTGCGTTGTGCTCTTGAGGTTCCGTACGTCTGTCCGTCCATGTCCCAATGCAGCAGGTTAAAACGGGATCGAACCCGTTTGCCCGGCCTTACATGACCTTAGCTGTTGATAGGCCGTTAAACACCAATAAACAAACTGTCTGTCAATGTACTTTTACGTCAAAAAGTTTGTAAAAGTTTCTCCAACATGTAATATCTTCAATATTACACGAAAGATTGCTTCGGTACATGGACACTTGAATCACCTGAACATTTGTCACACACTTGGAAATGTCGCTGAAACACTTAGCCATTTTGTTGTCGCGCCTGCTTTAGCAGAAGTCGCAACTATATTCACTAGTCTTTCCGTCGTCGTCCACGTCGCCGTCATCCAAAATGTCAAAAAGTTTGTACAAGCTTCGTCATCATGGTATAACTTTAATATTACTGGACGGATCGCTTCAATATTTGGATACTTGATACATGTGAGAATTTGAAACACACTTATACCGCCATTAACATGATCTTGACTTTTTTACCTTCACATTTTTGCGGAAACACTTAGTTATTTTTAGCCAGGTTTTTTGAAAAAAAATCCAGGCTATTGGATTGGCGAAAGCCAGGCGGGCGGGCGGGCAGCGGGCGGGCGGCGTCCACAATCAATGTTAAGTTTTCGTGTTTGAGTCAATATCTTTCGTACTGTACCACCTAGGACCACCAAACTTTCACAGCTTCATAATCAAGGGGTACCCACCACATATCACTATCCAACATGTTACTTTTTGTTTAACTTCACCCATTTTTTTCCGCGCAGTCGACTTAGCCATTTTCAATGTTAAGTTTTCGTGTTTACAATGTTAAGTTTTCGTGTTTACGTCAATATCTTTCGTACTGTACCACCTAGGACCACCAAACTTTCACAGCTTCATAATCAAGGGGTACCCACCACATATCACTATCCAACATGTTACTTTTTTTTTTAACTTCACCCATTTTTTTCCGCGCAGTCGACTTAGCCATTTTCAATGTTAAGTTTTCGCGTTTACAATGTTAAGTTTTCGTGTTTAAGTCCATTTCTTTGGTACTGTACCACCTAGGACCACCAAACTTTCACAGCTTCATAATCAAGGGGTGCCCACCACATATCACTATCCAACATGTTACTTTTTTTTTAACTTCACCCATTTTTTCCGCGCAGTCGACTTAGCCATTTTCAATGTTAAGTTTTCGCGTTTACAATGTTAAGTTTTCGTGTTTAAGTCCATTTCTTTGGTACTGTACCACCTAGGACCACCAAACTTTCACAGCTTCATAACCAAGGGGTGCCTACCACATACAACTATCCAACATGTGACCATTTTTTTACCTTCACCTATTATTTCTACGTAATTGACTTAGCCATTTTCAACGTTAACTTTTTAACGTACGTCTGGTTAAATTTTTTGGTTAAAACTTTTTCGTTATACTATATCTCTGCAACTGCTTCGCCCATTACCTTGAAACTTCACATGGGTGTTTATCATCATCCATATTTTCATTCTAACCCCCAACCGTGCGGCCCCTGTGCCCAATGTCAAGGTCAAATTACTTTGAATTTTTTTGTTAATTTTTTTTTTGTGTACTATATCTCTGCAACTGCTTCACCCAATACCTTGATACTTCACATGGGTGTTTATCATCATTGTCGCACCTGCTTGCGGAAAGCGCGATCCTTTGCCCAATGTCAAGGTCAAATTACTTTGAATTTTTTTGTTAAAGTTTTTTTCGTGTACTATATCTCTGCAACTGCTTCACCCAATACCTTGATACTTCACATGGGTGCTTATCATCATTGTCGCACCTGCTTGCGGAAAGCGCGATCCTGTGCCCAATGTCAAGGTCAAATTACTTTGAATTTTTTTGTTAAAGTTTTTTCGTGTACTATATCTCTGCAACTGCTTCACCCAATACCTTGATACTTCACATGGGTGTTTATCATCATTGTTGCACTGCGTTGCGGAAAGCGCGATCCTGTGCCCAATGTCAAGGTCAAATTACTTTGATTTTTTTTGTTAAAGTTTTTTCGTGTACTATATCTCTGCAACTGCTTCACCCAATACCTTGATACTTCACATGGGTGTTTATCATCATTGTCACACCTGCTTGCGGAAAGTGCGATATCGTCAGCATTTTGGCATACGTCCGTCCGTTCGTCCGTGTGTCCGGTTAAAGTTTTTTGGTTAAAGTTTTTCCATCTACTATATTTATTTTTTTAGTGTCCATGCCTCGCCCCAAGGCGCGACATGCAGGCCACGGCCATCTAGTCTACAAAAAGTAGGTATAATTATGTTATCCAAGTGTCTATGCTTGGAAAAAACCTGGCCTTCGTGGCTTTGCCTCGTTTCTTGTTTTGTGTCAAAAGGTTTGTACAAGTTTCTTCGTCATGATATAATTGTTGTGCCTGCTTTAGCAGAAGTATGACTCTTTTTCCGTCGTCCGAAACGTTGACAAGTTTGTACAAGCTTCTTCATCATGGTACAACTTTAATATTACTTACACGGATTGCTTCAGTATTTGGACATTTGATACTTGTGAGCATTTGGAACACACAAATGTTAACAGGACCTTCACCTTTTTTACCTCACATTTTTGCGGAAACACTTAGCCATTTTTTTGTGTCAAAAAGTTTGTAGAAGTTTCTTCAAAATGATATAACTTTAATATTACTTGACATTTTGCTTCAATATTTGGACACTTGATACATGTGAGCATTTGGAACACATTCATGCCCCCATTAACATGACCTTGACCTTTTGTACCTTCACATTTTTGTGGAAACACATTTTTTGTGTCAAAAAGTTAGTACAAGTTTCTTCATCATCGTTTATCATTAATATTACTTGATGGATTGATACATGTGAGCATTTGGAACACGTTCATGCCGCCATTAACATGACCTTGACCTTTTGTATCTTCACATTTCTTTGGAAACGCGTAGCCATTTTTTGCGTCAAAAAGTTTGTACAAGTTTCTTCATCATCGTATTGAAGCGACCAAGCCAGCGGAGCATCGCTATACACGGCTGTGTATTGCGTATTCCTCGCTTCAAATTTATCACTCATTTTGGACCACAAAACACGTCTGTCATTTTGTGCACACAACTTACCACGATCTCCGATGCATACCTGGATGTTCACAATTGTCAATAGTTTATGATCGTCACCTTCATACACCAGGAAACTTGTTTAGTTAGTTACAATTCACAATAGTTTGTTGACATTTCCTGTGTGTGTTGAACACGGCGCCATTTTATGCTGCGTAAACCTGTTTAAGCTCGGTAATTTCTGCCAAACCTCTCCGACCAATAGACGATGCAGGACAACTTTCACGTTTCGTCGAAATGGGAAAGTCCGGGAATCCGATTACAAAATCCACCCAATCCACTGTGTGGAATAGGGGACAACTTTCACATTTTGTCCGCGGATTCCAGATATGGTCCTCATTGTCCGAATGTTGTCCTCAGAGTCTTAACGAGCCAATCAAAGGGCTGGATTCGCGGACAACATTAGGACCGAAGATTATAAATAGGAGTGAAATCTGCCAGTTGTCGTCTTTGTCCCAAGAGACGCAACTCGAGACCAACTCGCGTCTCAGAACTCCCAAGGCCCAAATATCCTCCCCCTTAACCATTACTCACCGACGATGTTACCAATGTTAGTCGTTAGATGTGATTATTTGAACATGATTCTGGCATTATTGATTACAGTCAGAATTCATTACAGCGGCACACGTTACAGCGGCATATTCGCCTCCCGGCACAATAAGCCGCCAAACCAATCTGCATGCTCTTTAATCTGCTTGATATACCGGCAAATTCGGCTTCCGGCACCGGCAGGGCATTCCCGCAAACGAATACACAGTTTAAGTCTTATTTAATGTGCGTTATAACGGTGCCGGTACCCGGCGTCGCTGGTACCAGCGCTGTGACCCAGCTCTGTTATCCGGCATTACTGAAACCGATATTCGGGAACCAGTCACTGACCTTATAATGTGCGTTATAACGGCGCTGGTACCCAGCATCGCTGGTACCCGGCGTTGCTGGTACCAGCTCTGTTATCCGGCATTACGTGCCGGAAACCGATATTCGGGAACCAGTCACTGACCATATCTAAACAATTTCACAGCTGATTAACCCCGTCCTGCTGTCATAAATCGCGGCAATTAACGTGTCACCTTGTCACCTGCTGTGATGTACTATTTTGCAAACATACATTAAGAAATGAACAGTTAGCAACTAAATTTACAAGTGATTAAATCCAGCAAGGACCGATAGATTGTAAATAAAAAAATATCATAATCGTGAACAATTTAAATAATTATCGTGTAGCATTGCCTCTGGGGCGAGTTCAGATAGGGACGAATCGTCATGTAAATATTTAAAGGGAAACCACTCTACATGTTTTTGCTTTGTATTTTTATAAATTTTAGCATGTAAATTAAAACAAACTGTTTATTAAAATATGTGTTGTTTGCGAATTGCTAACAATAAAGAAACAATTTCACAGATAATCCGGTATTCACCACGCGCTCTACAATTAACAACAGGTTCGCCAGCAACCTAGACTTTGTCAAATACTGGATTAGCTTTGAATGTTGTTGGTTTCCTTGATATAAATTTGTATGCATTGCTTTATCAATGTGGCGACAAATAAGTATATATCTCACCGATAATGCTAATGTAAAATGACAGCAAATAGCGTCGATACAATGCGTGGTTACCAATTACCGACATGTTCCAATTACCGGAATTATCACGACAGTCTGATAGCGAGGAGAAAATCGCCGATTCTTTATACCGGCATATTCGTTATAACGGCAGATTCATTTCTGACGAACTATGCCGTTGTAACGAATTCTGACTGTATTAATATTGGCTGGAACCATGATAATGCCAATATCCCATTACACCACCCACTTTTCCCCCATTGTGATACGATTCCCAACTCAAGCTTCGTGACCCCCTGCTGTGTGACTCCCCTCCCACCCGTTAGGTGAGCCCCACTCCATTGTCATGCGTCCTAGCTGTTGTGTGCCCCCCCTCCCCTCCGCATTCAGCTAGTGTCATGATTCCCACCCCAGCTTCGTGACCCATGGCTGTGTGACTCCCCACCCCTGCTCCGTGCCCACCTGCTGTTTAATTCCCCACCCCAGCTGTGTGAGTCCCCACCACAGCGTTGTGACCCCTTCCTGACCCCTGCTTCGTGCCCCAACCCCTCCTGCTGTGTAACTCCAGACCCTAGCTTTGTGATCCCCGCTGTGTGACTTCCCCACCCAACATTAGTCCCACCCCAGCTTCCTGACCCCCAGCTGTCTGACTCCACAACCCTATCTTCATGCCACCCCCTTCCAACCCCTGCTGTGCGATTCCCGACCCTGCTTTGTGTCCTCCTGCTGCATGATTCCCCACCATAGCTTCGTGATTCCCGCTGTGGACGTCCCGCACCCAGCATAATTAGTCCCCATCCTAGCTTCGTGATTCCCGCTGTGTGACTCCGCCACCCAGTTTATTTCCCAACCCCAGCTTCGTGATTCCCGCTGTGTGACTCCCCCACCCAACATTAGTCCCAACCCCAGCTTTGTGACTCCCGCTGTGTGAATCCCCCACCCAGTATTATCTCCCCACCCAAGCTTTGTGATTCCCGTTGTGCGCTTTAGAAATAGTTGCTTGTGTCTAGTTGCTCTCATAGTCGCCTATGTTAGTTAGTCTAGATTCGCATACATGTACTACGAATAGATGTACTATATATAACTGTTGATTTATATAGTCATGTGTATCATCCCGGTACCATTATTGTTACCATGAATTGTCACCCTCACACAGTTGTATGTGTTGCATAATATTGTGTTTTATGTGTTAGCAAAATATCAGGTATTAATACTGAATTTGCAACTGTCGTTCTTTCATTACCAAGTAGCTAGTTATTCCCGTTTCCATATCCCGATTCACAAGGGCCCGCTACCAAAACCCTGTGTGGACATGAAACTATGGTTTACCCCAGATTCTTGAAGGCAGACGCAACGAAGGGTCGTTACAGTATAACATTAATATTACTTGATGGATTGCTTTAATATTTGGACATTTGATACTTGTAAGCATTTGGAACACAGCCATGCCGCCATTAACATGACCTTGACCTTTTTGAAGTGCACATTTCTCCATTTTCCTGTAACTTCTTGATTGTTCTTTATTGGCTTGAAAAACCATCCATTTTGTCATTGTATATCCTACCCATGTTGCCCAGGAGCCCAACGTCAAGGTCAAATGACTTTAAAGTTTTTGTAAAGTTTTACGTTAAAGTTTTTATACGACCGTACGCATTATGTTTTACTGCGGGGTGGCGGGCGGTAGACAGAAAAACTGCATAGTTTGTGTACACAACTCCTCTGAAACCATTCAGACAACCGATCTGAAACTATACACACGTCTTCTACACATATTGAAGATGTGCACCTTGGTGTTTTTATGCTGAAAAAATATTTTTTAACAAAAATATCACCTTTCTAACTTGGCGTTTTTTTCTACATTTATGTATACAATTCTGTATAGGGTACAGAGTTTGTGTACTCCTCTGAAACTGTTCAGTCAATCGATATTAAACTATACACACGTCTTCTACACATATTGCAGATGTGTACCTTGTGTGTTTTATGCAGAAATTTTTTTTTTAACAAAAACTATCACCTTTTTAACTTGGCAATTTTTCTACATTTTTGTATACAATTCTATATAGGGTACAGAGTTTGTGTACACAACTCCTATGAAACCGTTCCATCATTCGATCTGAAACTATACACACGTCTTCTACATATATTGAAGATGTGCACTGCACCTTGGTGTTTTTATGCCGAAAAAATATTTTAAATTTTTTTTTCTCACCTTTTTGATTTAGCCATTTTTATCCCCTCGCGTAGCGAAAAGGGGAATCCCCTCGCGTAGCGAAAAGGGGATATAGGGATACAAAAGTTGTCTGTCCGTCCGTCTGTCCGGTTGTCCGTCTGTCCATCACAAAACTTAACGTTGGGGTTAATCTGCAATAACTTCTGTTTAATATTTCATAGATGCGTTTGGAACATCATCCCGCATCATTCTACGGAAAGCGTATGGTGCCTGCTCACCCCAAGGTCATGGTCACGCTCCGTTTCGAAAACTTAACGCTGGGGTTAATTCATTATAACTTCTATTTCCCTTGATGGAATGCTTTAATATATCATAGATGCATTTGTAACATGGAAAGCGTTAGTGCCCGCTCACCCCAAGGTCAAGGCGACAGACTTAGAAAATGCTCTGTTTTGAAAACTTAACGCTGGGGTTAATTTATTATTATGCCCCCGCCACCGAATGGTGAGGGGGGCATATAGTGTTACCGGCGTCCGTAACGTACGTAACGTACATAACGTACGTACGTCCCGAAACCTTAACGCTCGGGTAAATGGCTTATTGTTTCCTTGCTCGGATCTGCTTGACATTTCACACACGCATTGCTCCAATGGTCCTCTACCGCCCTGTCCAAATTCACATTCGTCCCGCCCCCGCTAAGCCCAGGGTCAAGGTCACAGACTTGGTGCTTTCGAAACCTTAACGCTGGGTAAACGGCTTATAATTTCTGTTTCCTTGCTCGGATCTGCTTCACATTTCACACACGCATTGCTCCAATGGTCCTCTACCGCCCTGTGACAAATCCACATTTGTCCCGCCCCTGCTAAGCCCAGGGTCAAGGTCACAGACTTGCTGCTTTCGAAACCTTAACGCTGGGTAAACGGCTTATCTGTTTCCTGATTTCCTTGCTCGGATCTGCTTCACATTTCACACACGCATTGCTCCAATGGTCCTCTACCGCCCTGTGACAAATCCACATTCGTCCCGCCCCCGCTAAGCCCAGGGTCAAGGTCACAGACTTGGTGCTTTCGAAACCTTAACGCTTGGTAAATGGCTTATTATGCCCCCGCCACCGAATGGTGAGGGGGGCATATAGTGTTACCGGCGTCCGTACGTGACGTAGTCCGTACGTACGTACGAAACCTTAACGCTCGGGTAAATGGCTTATAATTTCTGTTTCCTTGCTCGGATCTGCTTCATATTTCACACACGCATTGCTCCAATTGTCCTCTACTGCCCTGTGACAAATCCACATTCGTCCCGCCCCCGCTAAGCTCAGGGTCAAGGTCACAGACTTGGTGCGTTCAAAACCTTAACGCTGGGTAAATGGCTTTTATAATTTCTGTTTCCTTGCTCGGATCTGCTTCACATTGCAAACACGCATTGCTCCAATGGTCCTCTACCGCCCTGTGACAAATCCACATTCGTCCCGCCCCCGCTAAGCCCAGGGTCAAGGTCACAGACTTGGTGCGTTCGAAACCTTAACGCTGGGTAAATGGCTTATAATTTCTGTTTCCTTGCTCGGATCTGCTTCACATTGCACAAACGCATTGCTCCAATGGTCCTCTACCGCCCTGTGACAAATCCACATTCGTCCCGCCCCCGCTAAACCCAGGGTCAAGGTCACAGACTTGGAGCGTTCGAAACCTTAACGCTGGGTAAATGGCTTATAATTTCTGTTTCCTTTGTCGGATCTGCTTCACATTGCACACACGCATTGCTCCAATGGTCCTCTGCCACCCTCTGACAAATCCACATTCATGCCGCCCCTGCTAAGCACAGGGTCAAGGTCACAGACTTGGTGCGTTCAAAACCTTAACGCTCGGGTAAATGCCTTATAATTTCTGTTTCCTTGCTCGGATCTGCTTAATATTTCACACACACATTGCTCCAATGGTCCTCTGCCACCCTGTGACAAATCCACATTCATGCCTCCCCCGCTAAGCCCAGGGTCAAGGTCACAGACTTGGTGCGTTTGAAACCTTAACGCTCGGGTAAATGCCTTATAATTTCTGTTTCCTTGCTCGGATCTGCTTAATATTTCACACACGCATTGCTCCAATGGTCCTCTGCCACCCTGTCACAAATCCACATTTGTCCCGCCCCCGCTAAGCCCATGGTGAAGGTCACATACTTGGTGCGTTCGAAACCTTGACGCTGGGTAAATGCCTTATAATTTCTGTTTCCTTGCTCGGATCTGCTTCACATTTCACACACACATTGCTCCAATGGTCGTCTGCCACCCTGTGACTAAATCCACATTTCGTCCCGCCCCCGCTAAGCCCAGGATCGAGGTCACAGACTTGGTGGTGCGTTCGAAACCTTAACGCTCGGTAAATGGCTTATAATTTCTGTTTCCTTGCTCGGATCTGCTTCACATTTCACACACGCATTGCTCCAATGGTCCTCTACCGCCCTGTGACAAATCCACATTCGTCCCGCCCCCGCTAAGCCCAGGGTCAAGGTCACAGACTTGGTGCGTTTGAAACCTTAACGCTGGGTAAATGGCTTATAATTTCTGTTTCCTTGCTCGGATAAGCTTCACATTTCACACACGCATTGCTCCAATGGTCCTCTACCGCCCTATGAGAAATCCACATTCGTCCCGCCCCCACTAAGCCCAGGGTCAAGGTCACAGACTTGGTGCGTTCGAAACCTTAACGCTCGGGTAAATGGCTTATAATCAAATATGCCTCGTTTTCTTTGGCTGCCAGCGGGGGCATTCGTGTGACGACAGGCCACATTTCTAGTAATTTCTCTTTCCTTACTCGGATCTGCTTTACATTTCACACACGCATTGCTCCAATTGTCCTCTACCGCTGTGTGACAATCCACATTCGTCCCGCCCCCGCTAAGCCCAGGGTCAAGATCACAGACTTGGTACGTTCGAAACCTTAACGCTCGGTAAATGGCTTATAATTTATGTTTCCTTGTTCGGATCTGCTTCAAATTTCACACACGCATTGCTCCAATGGTCCTCTACTGCCCTGTGACAAATCCACATTCGTCCCGCCCCGCTAAACCCAGGGTCAAGGTCACAGACTTGGTGCGTTCGAAACCTTAACGCTCGGGTAAATGGCTTATAATTTCTGTTTCCTTGTTCGGATCTGCTTCACATTTCACACACGCATTGCTCCAATGGTCCTCTACCACGCTGTGACAAATCCACATTCATCCCGCCCCCGCTAAGCGCAGGGTCAAGGTCACAGACTTGGTGCTTTCGAAACCTTAACGCTGGGTAAATGGCTTATAATTTCTGTTTCCTTGCTCGGTAACTGCTTCACATTTCACACAGCATTGCTCCAATGGTCCTCTACCACCCTGTGACAATCCACATTCGTCCCGCCCCCGCTAAGCCCAGGGTCAAGGTCACAGACTTGGTGCGTTCGAAACCTTAACGCTGGGTAAATGGCTTATTATGCCCCCGCCACCGAATGGTGAGGGGGGCATATAGTGTTACCGGCGTCCGTACGTACGTCACGTACGTAACATACGTAACGTACTTACGTACGTACGAAACCTTAAGTCTCGGGTAAATGGCTTATAATTTCTGTTTCCTTGCTCGCATCTGCTTGAAATTTCACACACGCATTGCTCCAATGGTCCTCTACCGCCCTGTGACAAATCCACATTTGTCCCGTCCGCGCTAAGCCCAGGGTCAAGGTCACAGACTTGGTGCTTTCGAAACCTTAACGCTGGGTAAATGGCTTATAATTTCTGTTTCCTTGCTCGGATCTGCTTCAACATTTCACACACGCATTGCTCCAATGGTCCCTCTACCGCCCTGTGACAAATCCACATTCGTCCCGCCCCCGCTAAGCCCAGGGTCAAGGTCACAGACTTGGTGCGTTTGAAACCTTAACGCTGGGTAAATGGCTTATAATTTCTGTTTCCTTGCTCGGATCTGCTTCACATTTCACACACGCATTGCTCCAATGGTCCTCTACCGCCCTGTGACAAATCCACATTCGTCCCGCCCCCGCTAAACCCAGGGTCAAGGTCACAGACTTGGTGCTTTTCGAAACCTTAACGCTGGGTAAAATGGCTTATAATTTCTGTTTCCTTGCTCGGATCTGCTTCACATTTCACACACGCATTGCTCCAATGGTCCTCTACCGCCCTGTGACAAATCCACATTCGTCCCGCCCCCGCTAAGCCCAGGGTCAAGGTCACAGACTTGGTGCGTTCAAAACCTTAACGCTGGGTAAATGGCTTATTATGCCCCCGCTACCGAATGGTGAGGGGGGCATATAGTGTTACCGGCGTCCGTACGTACGTCACGTACGTAACATACGTAACGTACTTACGTACGTACGAAACCTTAAGTCTCGGGTAAATGGCTTATAATTTCTGTTTCCTTGCTCGCATCTGCTTGAAATTTCACACACGCATTGCTCCAATGGTCCTCTACCGCCCTGTGACAAATCCACATTTGTCCCGTCCGCGCTAAGCCCAGGGTCAAGGTCACAGACTTGGTGCTTTCGAAAACCTTAACGCTGGGTAAAATGGCTTATAAGTTCTGTTTCCTTGCTCGGATCTGCTTCACATTTCACACACGCATTGCTTCCAATGGTCCTCTACCGCCCTGTGACAAATCCACATTCGTCCCGCCCCCGCTAAGCCCAGGATCAAGGTCACAGACTTTGTGCTTTCAAAACCTTAACGCTGGGTAAATGGCTTTATAATTTCTGTTTCCTTGCTCGGATCAGCTTCACATTTCACACACGCATTGCTCCAATGGTGCCTCTACCGCCCTGTGACAAATCCACATTCGTCCCGCCCCCGCTAAGCCCAGGTCAAGGTCACAGACTTGGTGCTTTCGAAACCTAACGCTGGGTAAATGGCTTATAATTTCTGTTTCTCCTTGCTCGGATCTGCTTCACATTTCACACACGCATTGCTCCAATGGTCCTCTACCGCCCTGTGACAAATCCACATTCGTTCCGCCCCCGCTAAACCCAGGGTCAAGGTCACAGACTTGGTGCTTTCGAAACCTTAACGCTGGGTAAATGGCTTATAATTTCTGTTTCCTTGCTCGGATCTGCTTCACATTATCACACACGCATTGCTCCAATGGTCCTCTACCGCCCTGTGACAAATCCACATTCGTCCCGCCCCGCTAAGCCCAGGGTCAAGGTCACAGACTTGGTGCGTTCAAAACCTTAACGCTGGGTAAATGGCTTATTATGCCCCCGCCACCGAATGGTGAGGGGGGCATATAGTGTTACCGGCGTCCGTACGTACGTCACGTACGTAACATACGTAACGTACTTACGTACGTACGTACGTACGAAACCTTAAGTCTCAGGTAAATGGCTTATAATTTCTGTTTCCTTGCTCGCATCTGCTTGAAATTTCACACACGCATTGCTCCAATGGTCCTCTACCGCCCTGTGACAAATCCACATTCGTCCCGCCCCCGCTAAGCCCAGGGTCAAGGTCATAGACTTGGTGCGTTCGAAACCTTAACGCTGGGTAAATGCCTTATAATTTCTGTTTCCTTGCTCGGATCTGCTTCTCATTTCACACACGCATTACTCCAATGGTCCTCTGCCACCCTGTGACAAATCCACATTCGTCCCGCCCCTGCCAAGCCCAGGGTCAAGGTTACACACTTGGTGCGTTTGAAACCTTAACGCTCTTGTAAATGGCTTATAATTTCTGTTTCCTTGCTCGGATCTGCTTCATATTTCACACACGCATTGCTCCAATTGTCCTCTACTGCCCTGTGACAAATTGCACATTCGTCCCGCCCCCACTAAGCTCAGGGTCAAGGTCACAGACTTGGTGCGTTCAAAACCTTAACGCTGGGTAAATGGCTTATAATTTCTGTTTCCTTGCTCGGATCTGCTTCTCATTTCACACACGCATTGCTCCAATGGTCCTCTGCCACCCTGTGACAAATCCACATTCAAATATGCCTTGTTTTCTTTGGCTGCCAGCGGGGGCATTCGTGTGCCGACAGGCCACATTTCTAGTAATTTCTGTTTCCTTGTTCGGATCTGCTTCACATTTCACACACGCATTGCTCCAATGGTCGTCTACTGCCCTGTGACAAATCCACATTAATACAATTACCCTCGCTACTGATTGTATGTCCAAACAAGATATAAAAGCAAAAGCAGACGAGAATTGTTGTGTGTAGCGGTCTAAGGGTTAAGGATTAATATGAAACAAATACGCTACTTTAATTTTGTTTCAGACAGTTATAGCTGTGTACCTGTTTGTGAAGTGGGCACACAGCGGAACAAACTTACAGAAAAATGTGATCTAACGCCGTAAGTATATTTGTGGCTGTCACTCTAGAAATGGGGCTTATGGGATTTGTGACCAGTGTAGCCCCCGATCAAATAGCACGTTCATGTTGCCTGATAACTATATTGCTTTTTGTCTCACCTACGATAGTGGAAAGTGAGACATAGCAGTCACAATTCCGGCATCGTCGTCGCCACCAATTATGTAACTTTTGGATGTATCAAAATTTCCCATATCTCTTGATCCATTAGTCGGATCATTACCAAACTTCATAAATAGCTTCCTCATATTGATAGCTGTCCATCCAGTGTAAATTGGGTGACATTGGCCTTCACCTTAAGTAAAGTAAATTTTGTGCATAGTCCAAATTTCACATATCTCTTGATCCGTTGGATTACCAGATTTCATCAATAGCATTCTCACATTGATAGCTATCCACACAATGTGTCATTCAGGTACCCGTGACCATGGTGACCTTGACCACCATGTCAATACTTTGGATATATGTCAAAATGTTGAATATCTCTTGATTCGTTAGTTGGATCATCTCCAAACTTCATCAATATCTTCTTCACATTGATGGATATCTACTAGTTCAATTTGGCTGACCTTGACCTTGGCGGCCTTCACCTTGGTGTCAACAATTTTGGATATACATCCGAATGTTGAATATCTCCTGATATATCATTACCAAACGTTATAAATAGCTTCCTCAAATTGATAGCTATCTATCCAGTGTCATTCCGGTGACATTGACCTTGATGACCATAACTTTCGTGTCAAAACCTTTGGATGTAAATGTTGAATATCTTCTGATCCATTAGTCGGATCATTACTAAACTTCACCAATAGCATCCTCACTTTGATGGCTATCCTCACAGTATTATTTGTGTGACCTTGACCTTGGTGACCGTGACCTTTGTATTATTAATAATTTTGGACTTCCTCATATTGTGACTTTGACCTTGGTAACCTTGACTTTCGTGGCGATCGCCTTGTTTAATGGATGAAACACTTCCCGGCGATCACCTTGTTGAACCCCGTGAAACTTTGTATTTGTGGTATCAATCTGACATCACGAAAGTTCAGGACAAGCCCACATGTTCATATAGCCTGTCAATCATGAGCGTGTCGTGTTTTACTAGTAAGACTCAGCACCTTGGAAACGGCAGTCTACTGCGATCCGATTAATTCCTGAGCTTCTTGCCTCCGGGATGGCTGATTGTAGGTTCAATACTCGCCTTAATCATCAAAAGTACTTTCACAGTATTTCCATCCCACTGATGTTTACATTATCAAGGTCTCATCATTATTGTGGGTGGCAGGTAGCATGCGATGGGTATTTTAACGATAGGGGTTCATCCTTACCGTAATCCCGACCAGAGACCTGGTTTGGCCCTCACGTACGTCTTTGGCATTTTGTATGTGACAGTTGAATCTGGTTATACCCCTTATGTGAGTATTGCAATTATTCATATTACTTTTAGGGGAAGGGGCCAAGTGACTTTGGTGTGGTATGGACCTGGCACCATGTCGGGTTATTCTAATTTCAGGGCTGAACATATTTTTTGCTCGATGTAAATATTTTGTTCTGATTCTGGGATCCCCCACCCCCCCCCCCCCCCCCCCCCCCCCCCCCCCCCCCCCCCCCCACCCCTAAAAACAAAAATAAACAAACAAACACATCATTGAAATCACTAACCAAAAAGTAACAGTTAAAAAAAGTTAAAACAGCCAATCATACCAGCAATGCAAATTATTATAAAATTACCTAACGGCTACCGGAATATGATATGAACTGAGTGCTGATAGCTGGAGAACTATACACCAAGAACCATTCATAATCACCAAAAGTACAAGTTTAAGATGGCTACAAGTCCGAATAAACTATAACATATTAGCGACAAATACATTCTTCTTGCATAATACAGGAGTGACAAACAAAACACTACGCAACCTCTGCAACGCTGAACCAGAGACCATTAAACAAATTTTCTGGTAATGCAATAAAACACCAAACTTATTAACAGAAATGAGAGAATTACTAACAAACAGTAATGTAGCAATAGAATTAACCGAAACATCATTTAATTATATTGTTATGTCATTATTTTAGGTCTTGTGAAACTTTTTGCTACATTGTTTGAACCAAGGCTTTGTTTTATCTATAGACCACATACAACAAAACTGGCGTTGGTTCCATTTTTTAGCTCATCTGCACGAAGTGCAGAAGACCTTATGGCATACCTCCGGCGTCGTCGGCATCGTCGGCGTCGTCCACAAACTTAACGTTGGGTAAATGTCTTATAACTTCTGTTTCCTTTCATGGAACACCTTGTTATTTCATACATGCATTCCTCAGATGACCCTCTATCATGCTGTAGCAATCTATGACCCACCACCCAACCCTTACACCAGGGTCAAGGTCACAAACTTAGCACATTCACAAACATAACTTTGGGGTAAATGTCTTATAACTTCTGTTTCCTTTCATGGAACACCTTGTTATTTCATACAGGCATTCCTCAGATGACCTCTATCATGCTGTAGCAAATCCATGACCCACCACCCAACCCTTACCCCAGGGTCAAGGTCACAAACTTAGCATGTTCATAAATTTAACGTTGGGGTAAATGTTGTGTAACTTCTGTTTATTTACAGGCAATGTCTTCATATTTCATACATGCATTCATCTGTGACCCTCTATCATGCTGTAGCAAATCCATGACCCACAACCCCTTACCCAAGTCAGGTCCACCCAACCTCCCCAACATCAAACCTAGCACATTCATAAACTTAACGTTGGGGTAAATGTTGTGTAACTTCTGTTTATTTACAGGGAATACCTTCATGTTTCATAAATGCATTCATCTGATGATGCTCTATGTACTATAGCAAATCCATGACCTACCTCCCAGCCCTTTCCCCAAGGTCAATGTCACAAACTTAGCACATTCATAAACTTAACGTTGGGGTAAATGTCTTATAACATCTGTTTCCTTTCATGGAACGCTTTGATATACCATTACCTTGATATCCTCAGATGAC
The DNA here is from genome assembly GCA_029237695.1 of Conchocele bisecta. Classification (NCBI taxonomy): domain Eukaryota; kingdom Metazoa; phylum Mollusca; class Bivalvia; order Lucinida; family Thyasiridae; genus Conchocele; species Conchocele bisecta. The sequence goes on from CM055269.1 coordinate 82,387,303, forward strand.
CCTCTATCATGCTGTCGCAAGTCCACAACCCTTACCCCAAGGTCAAGGTCACAAACTTAGCATGTTCAAAAAATTAACGTTGGTGTAAATGTAGTGTAACTTCTGTTTCTTTACAGGGAACGCTTTTATATTTAATACATGCATTCATCTGATGATCCTCTATTGTGCTACAGCAAAACCATGACCCCCCCCTCCCCCCACCCCCACCCCCACCCCCACCCCACCCCTTTTCAACATCATAAACTTAACGTTGGAGTAAATGTCTTTTTGTCGCGCCTGCTTTAACAGAGGCGCGACTATAGTCGGCGCTTTTTCCGTCGTCGTCCGCATCGTCCGCGTCGTCCTTTTTTTTTGTAAGGCAAATGCGTTAAAGTTATTGTTTTTTCACAATATCTCTTTAACCCCTTGCCAGACTTTGATAATATTTCACATCAATGTTTGTCTAGGGATGATGCTTCATTACGCACACCCCCACCATAAATTATCAAGGTCAAGGTCATTTATTTACTTTTAATGTTCACCGGTTTTGTAACAGAAATGCGTTAAAGTTATTGTTTTTTCACAATATCTCGTTAACCCCTTGCCAGACTTTGATAATATTTCACATCAATGTTTGTCTAGGGATGATGCTTCATTACGCACACCCCCACATCCAAATTATCAAGGTCAAGGTCATTTATTTACTTTTAATGTTCACCGGTTTTGTAACAGAAGTGCGTTAAAGTTATTGTTTTTCACAATATCTCGTTAACCCCTTGCCAGACTTTGATAATATTTCACATCAATGTTTGTCTAGGGATGATGCTTCATTACGCACACCCCCACATCCAAATTCTCAAGGTCAAGGTCATTTATTTACTTTTAATGTTCACCGGTTTTGTAACAGAAATGCGTTAAAGTTATTGTTTATTTCACAATATCTCGTTAACCCCTTGCCAAACTTTGATAATATTTCACATCAATGTTTGTCTAGGGATGATGCTTCATTACGCACACGCCCACATCCAAATTCTCAAGGTCAAGGTCATTTATTTACTTGTAATGTTCACTGGTTTTGTAACAGAAATGCGTTAAAAGTTATTATTTTTTTTTTTTACAATATCTCTTTAACCCCTTGCCAGACATTGATAATATTTCACATCAATGTTTGTCTAGGGATGATGCTTCATTACGCACACCCCCACATCCAAATTCTGAAGGTCAATGTCATTTATTTCCTTGTAATGTCAGGGCTGTACAAATCGGCACGCCCGACGCCCGGGACAAGTCGGTTTTGGTCTCGGGCAAGTGGCTCTATGCTGAAATTTAGTCCCGGGCAAGTCACTATTTTCTGTTGAAACGTCCCGCCACAAGCCTGTTTTCTTCACTAGACTAATCCTAAATTGTAACATTTCATTGATCGATAACGCCTCAGGCGTGTGTCGGATTCCCTGTGGTGATACACACTTACACAGAAGCTGCTATACTGTGTAGCCCCAATTCTCATGGATTCGTGCCTTCTCATTGATTCGTGCCCCTAGAAAACAAGTGAATAAGCATATTCTAAGAATAGTGTTAATTGAAAATTATTTTAAAAAGGTATTTTAAGTTGTTTCCCATGGTTTTCTAAGTTACAGTTACATAAAATTGTGATTTACCACCTATTTTGTGATTTTTCTACATACTTCCTTAATCTGTAGAGGGTCTGTTCGCAAATGATGCATAAAATGTGATATATGTTGATTTCTAGGTGAATCTAAACTTCACCATATTTAAATTTGATTCATCTAGGCAGCAACATTTCTTTATTGTATGAGTGATCAAGGAATGCCACTCAAGTGTGCAAAAAGTTGTAGGGCACGAACTGATGAGAAGTTTCAAGATCAATTAGGCGACTTGGGTGGGTTATTTCTAGGGACTCTAAGACTTGCATAAACAACAATTTTGGTGAATTCCTTATGTGCACTCATAATCAAGTGTTTGAACTTTATGTTGATGTATACATTTTCAGGAATTAATCACAATATAACACACACTATGAATGTATATGCTTAGGGGCACGGATCCATGAGAATAGGGTCTATATAGCAAGAAAAGTGATATACATACTAGCTGTGACCCTGATTAGATTTATTTTTGTTATTTCTCAATGAAAGTATACGATGTGACCACTCATTTGAACCGTCTCGACGAGACAGATTAACTGGTGGTCGCGGCATATACTTCTGAGTGCATAGAAGGAAAATATTTGTCCGCAAACATAAGCGTATCCTCAGCATGAAATGGGTTACTGCATGATTGCCCCGTGATGCGATGATGAAAGAAGTCGCACATTCGCGACGTCTGTGGCACATCAAAAGGCGTGTTGACCAATCAGTAACATTTCAAAATCCTAGCCTAAAGGTCACACAGTTTACAGCCTCGTGCTGAATGAGGTCATCAATAACACCTGTACACACAGCTGGGTGTATCGGTTTTTTGCACAAAGCATCACACAAATCTCGTCTGTGTAATATGTGTCGGGTGTAATCACATCTGGATTTGGAAATTATTATATATTGACTCTCAACGGATATTGTCACGGTCCGGAGGGGGCCCAACAGACTGGTCAACACGAAGGTCGTATGTCGCCGGACTTCCGTACAATAAGGGGGATATCCCCTCTCACGGATATTGCACGGTCCGGATAAGCAACACGGAAGGTCGTATGTCGCCGGACTTTCGTACAATAGGGGGGACGCACTGTATGCATATTAACATGATTACCTGATTAAAGGTATTACATTTGCTAACATACTAATAATAATTATTTCATGTACTTTGAATGTCGTTGTTTTAATAAACTTACAGAAATCACGAATCAACTAATTACACTTTTTCATATTTTTTTTGGGATCCACGAGAGACCTGCGTTATAATGGAGATCGCGCTATACGCGATCGCGTTATAATGGAGCTGCAGTGTAATTAGCGAATTAACACCTGTTGCCAACAAAAAAAAAATGAAATTTCAAAAAGTTTATTATTTACCGTTCCGCGAACATACTGATAGACATTAAATATTGTAAATATAGACGTGACTTCATTTTCGAGACGGTCAAATGAGTAGACTTCGTAATTTAATTCACAAAACGTCGATGTTTTTACACCGAAAATTCTGGAATATACGCTCGAAATTATAGATAGACCATTACACACCAATCAATCGATCTTTCCTGATTGCCAGGGTTCCCGTTACTAGTAATATATGTTATTGCCAACATTTTTATAGCAACTAAAGTGCATGTATTATGCACACATGGATATACATACACCGAGACCGTTGTTTGGAAGCTTCTACATGTATATGGAGTTGGTAATGTGTGTCCATGTGTTCATATTACATGTACTAACGGCACTATAGATATACCGTTAACACCAATCAATCCAATTTGTGATGCACTGATATATTGCGTGATTGAGACATGATTGTTTATGTAATAAATTGTTGATTGATGAGCTGTAGTTATTCTCTCTCTCTTTGCACCCGGAAAAGAAAACATTCAATCTGGCTTTTCTATTTTTGAGTAACTGACAGGGAACGACCGGTCCTAATTGCAGACTCTGCAACCACCGTTATACCCGTGCCATAGTTCTCTATGGTTGTGTTGTTACAGTTTTGTATAAGAAGTTTTACGAAACCACTTGCCCTGAAAATTATAATTTCCAGGACAAGTCGGGGCAAGTCACTTGTCAAGTCACTTGTCCGGGACAAGTGGCTAAAAAATCAATTTGTACAGCCCTGAATGTTCACCGGTTTTGTAATAGAAATGCGTTAAAGTTATTGTTTTTATGCCCCACCACGATAGTGGAGGGGGCATTTAGTGTTACCCTTAGTGTCCCGTCCGTCCGTCCGTCACAAAACATTAACGCTCGGGTAAATGTCTCATAATTTCTTCATCCTTCGACCGATCTGCTTCATATTTCATATACCCATTGTTCTAATGGTCCTCTACCCCCTGTGCCAAATTCGTCCTGCCCCGCCAAGCCCAGGGTCAAGGTCACATACTTAGTGCTTCAAAAACTTTAACTCTCAGGTAAATATCTTATAATTTCTGTTTTCTTTCACGGATCAGCTTCATACTTCATATACGCATTGCTCTAATGGTCCTTTACTGCCCTGTGCCAAATACACGTTTGTCCTGCCCCCGCCAAGCCCAGGGTCAAGGTCACATACTCGGTGCTTCAAACACTTTAACGCTCAGGTAAATATCTTATAATTTCTGTTTTCTTTCACGGATCAGCTTCATATTTCATATACGCATTGCTCTAATGGTCCTCTACCGCCCTGTGCCAAATCCACGTTCGTCCTGCCCCCGCCAAGCCCAGGGTCAAGGTCACATACTTGGTGCTTCAAAAGCTTTAACGCTGAGGTAAAAGAAAATTTTGACTCGGAATTTGGCCTCATTTATTATCAAAGCGATATGTCGGGCATCCGTGTTCTATGAACACATTTTTTAGTTTCACAATATCTCTTTAACCCTTGCCAGACATTGATACTATTTCACATCAATGTTTGTCTAGGAATGATGCTTCATTACACGCACCATCACATCCAAATTCTCATGGTCAAGGTCATTTATTTACTTGTAATGTTCACCGGTTTTGTAACAGAAATGCGTTAAAGTTATTGTTTTTAGCTCACCTGAGCGAAGCTCATGTCAGCTATTGTTACCGCAATGTGTCCGTCGTTGTCCGTCATCCGTCCGTCGTCGTCCGTGAACATTTTCAAACGTCTTCTCCTTGGTAACCATTGGGCCTATCTATAGTCACCAAACTTCATGTTCATGGTCCTTAGGTAGGGGGATTGCAAAATTGTTAAAATGACGTCATTACGTAATACAAGATGGCCGCCGTCTAAAAATAGCACAAATTCTTCAAAAATCTTCTTCTGAAGAACCGCTGGCCGGATTTCGACAAAACTTGGTAGGAATGATCGATCTACAATGCTCTTTCAAAGTTGTTAAAATGGTGACCCCGGGGTCAAAAATAGGCGTGGCCTGTCGGGTCAAATTGGGGTCAAATTTTATTTTTGACCGAATATGGTCATGTTATATATCAAATCGAAGGTATCAATGAGGCGATCACACTGGTACATTTTTTGTCGAAATCGGATTGTTATGTCATCCAAAATGGCCGCCAAAATGTCAAAAGGTCGTTCTTTTATTAGAGATTTCAAAATTCTTCTTCACATGAACCGCTTGGCCCATGGTAGCCAAACTTAAAAGTTATGGTCCATGGGTGAAGCCTTTTCAGATTTGTTAAAATGGAGGTTATCGCTAATCCAAGATGGCCGCCGTCTAAAAATAGCATAAATTCTTAAAAATTCTTCTTCTCATGAACCGCTCTCCGGATTTCGACAAAACTTGGTAGGAATGATCGATGTACAATGCTCTTTGAAAGTTGTTAAAATGGTGACCCCGGGGTCAAATTGGTGTCAAATTTTATTTTTGACCGAATATGGGCATGTCTATATCAAATCGAAGGTATCATAGAGGCGATCGCTCTGGTACGTTTTTGTCTAAATTGGATTGTCATGTCATCCAAGATGGCCGCCAAAAGGTCAAAAGGTCGTTCTTTTATTAGATTTAAAAATTCTTCACACGAACCGCTTGGCCCATGGTAGCCAAACTTCACTTATGATCCATGGGTGAAGCCTTTTCAGATTTGCTAAAACGGAGTTTGTCGCTAATCCAAGATGGCCGCCGTCTAAAAATAGCACAAATTCTTATAAAATCTTCTTCTCATAAACCGCTAGCCGGATTTTGACGAAACTTGGTAGGAATGATCGCTGTAGAATGCTCTTTCAAAGGAGTTAAAATGGTGATCCCCGAGGTCAAAAATGGGCATGGCCCGTGGGGTCAAATTTTATTTTTGACCGAATATGCTCATGTCATATATCAAATTGAAGGTATCAGCGAGGCGATCACTCTGGTGATTTTTTGTCGGAATCGGATGATTATGTCATCCATGATGGCCGCCAAAAGGTCCATTTATGCTAGATTTTGAACATCTTTTTCTCAGGAACCACATGGCCGATGCTGGCCAAACTTCATAGTAAGTTAAGATCCTTGGGTGAAGCATTTTCAGATTTAGTAAAATGAGAGTCATCGCTGAATCCAAGATGACCGCCATCTAAAAATAGCGCAATTTTTTTAAAAAACAGATATGAACTCGATGTCACATTCTCCTCTGGTGTTCATGGAGTCAGGTGAGCGAATTAGGGCCATCATGGCCCTCTTGTTTAATGTCATGGTAACATTTTGTATTTTCCTTCTGGTTATGCTCATATTTCTTTGAACACAGTCTGCTGAGATTATTGCTAACTATTACTGTGCTACAGTGCAGTCTCCGTTTTTGTTCCATCGTAGACAACACTTGCAAACTCAACGCGAACACAACGCGAACGCAACGCGAACGCAACGCGAACGCAACGCGAACGCAACGCGAACGCAACGCGAACGCAACGGTTTGCTGTAGCGTTGTATACGTTGTTTAAACGTATAATACGGTTCGTACGCGTGTAATACACATTGTCAAACCGTTTAGTTTAAAAGCGTTGTATACGTTGTTTAAACGTATAATACGGTTCGTACACGTGTAATACACATCATGCACATTGTCAAACCGTTTAGTTGTAAAGCGTGTAATACGTTTAGCTTCAAGGCGTATAACACGCTTTGGCGTATACATATGTAGCGAGGTGAAAGAGTTGAAACGTGTACAACGCTTTACCTGGAAGCGTGTAGCTATATGAAAGCGTTGAAACGTGTACAACGGTTACACGTTTTAACGCGAATACCTGTTCGGCCCCGATCGCTTCGAGGCGTCTTTGTTTCATCCCTTTTAAAATATCGCGAATACATACCCTCAGATCGAGTTCAAAGTACATCGGCGGTGTTATTTAGCACTTCAATTGATCCCTAATCCCTGATGCCTAATGAGTCACGCTTTTAACATGACAGATGTACCTTGTCGTTTATCAAAATGTTTGCGAATTGTAGATCACGTGAGCCGGCTCATCAGGATCTGCGGCATTCCTACGTACATGTACATTTTATATACACAAAAATGGCCCCTAATACAGCGTAATGTAACAGTTCCTAACTTAACCCTTTACTCCACAGAAGCGCCATTGGACGCCTCTATCGACTCCCACATGCAAGCGCCTCTGGACGCCTCTATCTATTCCCCCATACAAGCGCCTTTTGACGCCTCTACACGATTTCCATGGAAGCGCCTTTCGACGCCCCTCAATATATTTACGTGTAGCATTTTTCCCACGCTAGCGACACCTGTCGGGACTTTTTCATTGGATACTTCAAACATTTATATTTAATTTAGTTACTACACTTTCCTAATAAGGAAATAGAGTAATCTTGATTTTAAAAATAGAACCCACGCTCGATTTCGCGGGAACAAATATTGAAAGTACGTCTAAACAATGGCTTCCTATTTCTTCGAAAGCGATGACGATGCGAGCGATTTTGAAGGTTTTAATCCTTCAGACGTTGGTTCAGATATTCACGTTAGTGAAATATCATCAGCAAGTGACGACTCGTCCGACAATGAGATCTCCGGCGACGAAAACATCGACGATTATGATGGCGGATGGACACGACAATTTTCCGACATTGAGGTGCGTATTTTCTTTTGTTGAAAATCAAACTTCCAAGTTATAGTTTTGCATATTTAGTGACAAAACCGACATAAACTAGCAAGAAACAATGAATATTGTAAGGGACCTGCAGTCTGGTTTTTGTCAGGATGATTATCCAGATATAGGGTTTGGCAGCTCCGCACCAACAAGGATGTACCTATCAACTAAATATTGGCTGAGAATATAATATGAGAGCGAATGTCAATTCAACAAGTTTAATAAAGTCTTAACACATGTAACAACAATTAATGTATTCTTTACAGCGTAATATTATGTACAGCGGTTATTTTGTCAGGATATCCGATGTGGTACTCTTGTCGATGCCTATAAATGAAAGCGGAGCAAGGCAGATCAGGTTCGAGCACGCGTCTCAAATACAACGGATCGCGATGGTATTTGGATGGTATATGTGGTGGGATCTAACCGTAGTGAACCAATACTTAATTTAACATGGGAAGTTACAATACTACACAATGCCTTATTCTCTTGTGAAAGCGATTTATGTATCAAACACGCCACTAGAAATCACTATTATAAGTGCATAGTCACTGCACTAAAACATAAGGAATTAGCGTTTAGCCACTCCACTAATTCATAAAATATAGTAGTTTGGTGTATTCACGTTTGTGTATTAGCCACTGCGCTAATATAAAGAACGTTGCCAAAACATCAGGGGTTTAAGCACTCTAATGGGATTCAGTCCTGTTTTGTGTATTAGACACTCCACTGGCACTGAGCGCTCAGTGTTTATAAATTAACACGATGTGGATCAACCGTGTCTTTGGTAATAATAATACAAGGTAATATTGTGTATCTGTATTTGACACTTACAATGAGTTTAATAGAAGCAGGTAAGTGCACAAGTATCAGTATTGGCTCAAATAAATGCTGGTTATTGGTTTCGTCGAGTATTGGTTTTCGAAAAGTAGCGCCTATGCAACTATGTAGTAACTACGATTAGATGCTGAAACTGGCCGTGCGCCGTTCTTTTATAGACATCTCAGAGTACCACGTGATGGCTATTAGCCAATGAAAACACTGGAAATTTGGATCATTTCCTACGGTTTGCTCATAAAACGGTATAGTATTCTAACTAGGAACTCCGGTCGGCCGGACTTCGCTCCTTTTACTCCGCTTCTGACAAAGTGTCAGAAGCAGGAAAGAGGAGGAAACCGGAGTTTCTCATAAAAGCGGAAAATATGGAAATATCCATTATACAGATGCGGATTTCAGAAAATGACCGTCAACCAATCAGAAGTCTCGAAAGCTGACACACCTCCAGCGACTCGACGAAGAAAATCGGGTTTTGCATTTAAACTAGGAACTCCACTTATTTAACTTTGAACTCCTCTTTCTCGTTCCAAAATCTGAGTCAAAATCTAAAAAGGGGAGTACGCCGTAGTTCGCTGTATTTAAGTAAAACCAAATATAAGATCACAAAATGTGATCGCGCACTTGCAAAACAACAAAAACAAAAAGTTCGCGCTTAGCAACGAAATACTTCGCTTCACAGAAATAGTAAGCTTCCGAGACTAATCGACTAATCTCCGTTATTCAGTCATTCGCTCCTTTTATAAAGGTACAAGTAAGGATTGTAATTCAAAAGTGTCAGAGAGATGGAGTTTGTAACAACAGAGAAAATGGAATAAAACGAACGAATGAAAGACGCGGATTGATTTGACATTCAACACTATGAATGCCTAAACACTACACTACATACACGTAGGAAATAATCCACGTTAAACAGACAATGTTTAACGCGAAAAACAACTCTTATCCTATTAAAACATTATTCCTAGGGAGAAAAATCGGAAGTTAACCAATATTTGTGTATTATACTTGGTAGATCTCACAGCTTCCGATAATTTGTCGATACACCGGGCGCACCGGTTCAAAGGTCAACTCGCGGAAGTGAAAGTTTAGAGAAATGTCTTGATCCATAATCAGTCAGTTTTAACCCAATATCAGCTAAATTATGACTTGTCATTACTCATGACACCTTCCAATGGGTGTTTGCATATAGACAGACTTCAGTTTACACTCGGATGTGCTAAATTCAGACCGAATATCGGATTATGCGGTGCAGAATATGTCATTTCCACATTGTGGCAGAAATGAACACATGTCAAACAGAGAACAATAATGGGAATCTCAACCTCCAAGTAACCTCTGCAACTAATCAACATGTGTCGGTAAGCTTGGTTAAATATTCAACAGTTCTCGTGTTATAGTACATTACAGGGTTTGCAGTGTTTTAAAGATGGGTGGGGTAACAAGTGACAAAGGGGGGCACATGGCCACAATCCCTGATCCTTACACTCTCCCCAACTTAAGCATGCAGTATTCTCTGAATATTCAAATAATTAAGTCATAGTATCCAGCCATATAAATCACTGGTATTATCCTAGCAGTGTATAGTTCAATTCCACTTGCAAGTTCAGTATCGAGTCCTTATGAGATGGGTATGTAACAATTACAAGCTTACCCTGCAGTTCCGTGTGTTCTTATATTCAACTGTAGTGTTACTAAATCCCTAGACAATGGAGCAAAGGCTAAGCATTTCGAACACACAGCTGAATATAAAACTAGGAAATGCAGCAAAGTGCAAAAATGTGTTTCTGCTGTATTATGTATCGATGTATATAATTATTGTAATCATAGTGATAGTTATATTGTCACCACAGGATATCGAACATGTCGAGGACGTCGCATGGCTGTCGTGAAGCTGGACGGATAACAGACACCTCCAAGTCCATATGTCCACAAAACGGAAGTTGGCGAGTGGCGACCTCCATAGGTGCGAAACGGAAGTGGGCGAGTGGCGACCTCCATAGGTCGCAAAGCAGTAGTTGAGGGTGGTGACCTCCTGGTCACGTAACGGAAGTGGACGAGTGGCGACCTCCATAGGTCGCGAAGTAGAAGTTGAAGGGTGGTGACCTCCAGGTCACGGAAGTGGACGAGTGGCGACCTCCATAGGTCGCGAAGTAGTAGGGTGGTGACCTCCAGGTCACGGAAGTGGACGACTGGCGACCTCCATAGGTCGCGAAGTAGAAGTTGAAGGGTGGTGACCTCCAGGTCACGGAAGTGGACGAGTGGCGACCTCCATAGGTCGCGAAGTAGTAGTTGAAGGGTGGTGACCATCCAGGTCACAGAAGTGGACGAGTGGCGACCTCCATAGGTCGCGAAGTAGTAGTTGAAAGGTGGTGACCTCCAGGTCACGGAAGTGGACGAGTGGCGACCTCCATAGTCGCGAAGTAGAAGTTGAAGGGTGGTGACCTCCAGGTCACGTAACGGAAGTGGACGAGTGGCGACCTCCATAGGTCGCGAAGTAGAAGTTGAAGGGTGGTGACCTCCAGGTCATGGAAGTGGACGAGTGGCGACCTCCATAGGTCGCGAAGTAGAAGTTGATGGGTGGTGACCTCCAGGTCACGTAACGGAACGATGGACGAGTGGCGACCTCATAGGTCGCGAAGTAGAAGGTTGATGGGTGGTGACCTCCAGGTCACGTAACGGAAGTGGAACGAGTGGCGATCTCCATAGTCGCGAAGTAGAAGTTGAAGGGTGTTGACCTCCAGGTCACGGAAGTGGACGAGTGTCGACCTCCATAGGTCGCGAGTAGAAGTTGAAGGGTGGTGAGCGAGGATGATAATGTGGATGACGTACTGGTGTTGATCAGGAGATAGAGGAGAGTGGATTTTGATTTAGGAGCTGTAATTCTGATGGGGATGTCCTTTCTTGTGGATCGCTAGCAAAACCTGGCTGCACGTGGCTGGTGTTGTTGCCATGTCTCTGGCTGCTTCCAGTGGTGATAGGACATTGTTGGCATAGCTGATGTCCTTCAAGTTTCCCAGCGCTATGTCCCGTAATATTTTGAAATTAAAGAATCTGATGTTATGGGCCGGGTGCTCTTTAGCTTGGGGTTAGCCGTTCCGGGTAGCGCTAGATAATTGTACTCGTCCAGAACATCTTCTCTGTCGAGTGAGCCCTTTGTATGTGACATGGCCAGTGATGTCGCTGCCGCCTCCCAGATCAGCAGCTTCGAATCGGGGCTGTGTGCCTCCAAGCCTGATGGAGGCCATGTCAACAGGGTGCAGGTGGAGCTCTCTCGGCAGGACAATGGTAGTGGCCGAGGTCCAGGCGCGGGGGCTGGGGCAAATCAATGGCATCCCTCCGACTTCAATATCGATTCGGCCCTGCTGGCTAGCCGCTTCAATTCGGATGATGTTGCGTCAGACAGGACCTTCTCGTTAGGTGGGTGGGGATGTCGTTGTTTGGGATGGATCTTGGTGAGGTCTATTGGACGAGTACTGAGACATCGGCGCGATCCGCTTGGTGGGTGGCATTGATGTTTTGTTTGAGGTAGGGGTCTCGGAGGAGGGAGCAGGTTCAGCTGAAGTTAGTCATAGGGGTCGTGCAAGGAGGGTCATCTCGCTTCCGTTTGGTGATATAGCGGGCCTCTGTCGCCTCCCTCACACGCAGGACTAGGTTGCGCGGTACCCCTAGAGATGACGCGATCTTCTGGTAAATTTTGTTCACGTCGATCTCCTCCCCAGGTACTGGAATCACACCGAGGAACGGGGTAGTTGCCATCATCCGTCTCATTAAAACGGTCCTTTCCTCGGGATGATCAGTAGCTCCTTGGCCAGGTCAATAAAAATCACCTGACTCCATGTTTCCCTTCCTCGTACAGAGAGGCCGACACCTCAGCTGACTTTACCACCACTTCATGGATTTTTACTTCCTCTTCTGTGGTCCTCATAGTCCAACTGGAGAGGTGAGTTTGGTGTCAGGGGGAGGCATCCCCACCCACACCGCCAGTCGCGCACAGATCTTGGGGGGTCCTGAAGACTGTTCACCCACGTCTCGTCGGCCGCCCTCAGGAATGTGACTGCGGGGGACTGCAGTGAAGTGGGATTGATCACCGCCTGTAATCATCGGGGTTTTTCTTCGCCAGGTAAAAGCAGTTGGGCTCGCCCCAATAGTCATTTGCTACCTCACTGTAGACATTTGCATGGTGGATTTTTACATGGTCTTTCAAGTCAACTGCCCTCCGATGACAATTTTCTTGTCCACAGCACCAGGGGCAAACGATCTTCAACAGCCCATGCACTCCCATGAGGTGTAACTTCAGCTTGCTTTTATTTGGTAGCTCCGCGTCACAAGCCCAGCAGTCGTGTATGCCCATCTGAAATGACGGCAGTTGTTGTCTTAGTAATATTGTTCATATATGGGGAGTATGTTATTTTAATGTTCATGTTGTACGGTTAGATCCAACCACTCGTTTATTATTTTGTGGAAGTTGTGTCCACTTTATCGCGCAACCGTAACGCGAAATTTTCGGATTTAATTTATTTAGTAACGACCGTTATGAACCCGATATGCCCACTCAAGGTGACCGCCTAAGTCAATGTTTCTGACAAAGGTACACGATTCAGATTTGCTTTAGAATGTTATCATGGTTGTGAATGTCTTTCCCTATCCTTGCAGTACTAAGACATTTAATAAAATAATGGTCCGCGATGGTTTCACATCAGCAAATTCACCGGATGTTAAATTTCCACTCTTCAATTGGATCCGGATTGATCAGGTCAGAACCCATATACCCGAATGGCACTAATAATCGACGTCCTGTGAAATTTGTCTCGTGTACAATCTGCGATTGAAATCGAATTTGCTTTTACAAGATGCCGACTTGTCGTTAAACAAGCTGCGACATGATGTAACCATTTATCTCTCAGATGTCGACTTGTCGTTAACAAGCTGCAACTCTGTAATTTATCTCTCAGATGCCGACTTGTCGTTAGCAAGCTGCGACTCTGTAATTTATCTCTCAGATGCCGACTTGTCATTAGCAAGCTGCGACTCTGTGTCAAATTTCAATTTATGCAATGGACTTCTTCATTTTCACAATCCATGGTGCCAGGTTACACCCACGATATGGTAACAACCTATCAATGTGAAAAGCTTTCGCCGGTTGTTTCGGCGATCGTTTCACTAAATAGAGTAAGTCGTCCAACTTTCTGGTCACAAGATATGGGCCCTTCCCACTTCTTGGCCAGTTTATTGCACACACCTACTTTCCTGGCTGGATCGTGTAGCCATATACGGCTTCGTTGACTTGCATGTCTCTCAACTTCGCTCGTTTGCCTCGGGTGTCGTAGTAGTGTTTACGATATTCCGCATTCTTCTTCAGAGATATCCGCGCTTGATCGTGGGCTCTGGTCAACTTCTTTGTCAGCTTTTCTACGTAGTTGTCTTCGTCGTCATTGTCGTCTGTATTCAGTTCACCACTGGGATCCTACACAGCCTGTAATGGAAGTACACATCCTGCCAAATACACCATCATGTTCGGACGATTTACCGGTACTTGCATTGGGCGAAGCCCTATATGCCATCAATACTTGTTGAAGGTAAACATCCCAATGTCTCTGATCATGTTGACAATACATTGACAACATTGTTGCGAGCGTCTTATTGAAACGCTCCACAACGCCATTAGCCTGCGGCCTTAGGCTTGTTGTCCTGGTCTTCTCGATATGAAGAAGGTTGCACATTTCGTGGAACATCTTCGATTCAAAATTCTGCCTTGGTCCGAATGAAGTTGTAGAGGGGTTCCGAACTTGGTCACAAAGTTATCGACAAAGGCTCCAACAATTGTGCAGGTCCCTTGATCAGGGATGGCCACCGCCTCGGTCCACTTGGTGAAGGTATCTGCGATGACCAGTATAAACTTGTTTCCTCTAGATGTCAGGGGAAGTGGTCCTAGTATGTCCACGGCCACTTTTTCCATCGGGCCCCCAACTAGACAAGTTCCCAATGGGGATTTGTTCTGTCTCTGAGAAGGCTTCCGAGCTGCGCAGAGATCGCATTGCTGGCAGTATTCGGTTGCTGCCCGTTTCATCGCTGGCCAGTAGAAGGAACGCTTAATTCGTTCAAGTGTTCGTTTTGCATCCAGATGGGCTGCTGATGGTATGTCATGGTGGATCCGTATAACATACCTCTGTTCGGCTTCGGGGACGACCAGTTGAAGTACTTCGGAGTCTTCTTCTATCCATCTACGGTATAGGATTATTCCTGACAGCACCTGTAGTCGATCCCAACTTCTCCAAAGTGTTTTGTAGACAGGTGATTTTGATGCGATAGCTGCCCACAATCTGGTCGCGAATGTTTCTGCTCAATGTCGACGAGGATTGGTCCCAGATCTGGATTTTCGAGTTGTTTTTGTCGAATTTCTACTGGCGTCCACCACATCGAGTAGTACTGCTACCTGTGTACGAGACTCGCAGTCGTTTGATCTTGTCGTGCACAAACTCTGACTTCTACCGTGTTTCATCGTCGACCCCATCATCGGGATGTTGCTGTCTCCTGGTCATTTTTCTTCATCACCCTGCTGCTGTCGCGAACAAGCTTTGCAAGGTGGTTTCCTGGAGAGCGCGTCTGCATTGGAATGTTTCTTGCCAGGTCGGTGTATTACTTCCAGGTTGTACGTTCCAAGTTCCTGGAGGAGCCATCGAGCTACCTGCCCTGTGGGTCGCTTGAGGTTTCGCATCCAACTTACTGCAGCGTTTATCTGTGCGCAGCAAAACTTTTCTGCCATAAAGGTAGCTGTGGAAGCTTCTGAGTGCCGCGACTACCGCTAGCAGCTCCTTACGTGTAACACAATAGAATTGCGTTCAGAAGCTGACATAGCTTTGCTCATATATGCAATAACTCTCTCCTGGCCTGCTGCTCCTGCGACAGAACAGCCCCTACAGAGTGTTCACTCGCATCAGTGTCGAGGATGAATTGTACTCCCTGTTCGGGGTATGCCAGGATGGGAGACTTAGTCAGTTCTGCCTTCATAGTGTCAAATGAAATCTGACAGTCATTTCCCAAATGAATGCTGCTCCCTTGTCGCATAGCCTGTGCAATGGCTTTGCTATCTTTGCAAAGTCCTGCACAAACCGACGATAGTATGAGCAGAGACCCAAGAAGCTGCGTACTTGTTTACTGTTTCGTGGGACAGGCCAAGATTCCACAGCACTGATTTTGTCAAGGTCAGTGGCGATACCGTCCTTGGATACAATATGACCTAGGAACTTCACCTTGCGTTGGAAAAATATACACTTGGACGGTTTCAGCTTCAGGTTCGCTCTCGCCCCAACCTCTGAAAGACTAATTCAAGTCGCCGGAGGCTGTCTCGAATGAGGCACTGGGAACGATAATGTCGTCCATGTAGACCAGGCAGATGTCCCATTGTAATCCTCGGAGAACGTCTTCCATCAGTCTCTCGAAGGTGCGAGGGCGCATTGGCGAGTCCGAATGGTGTAGGACAGTGAATTGGTAGAGTCCCATCGTTGTTGCGAAACGCCGTCTTCTCCTTATCAGCAGGGTCAAGGCCAATCTGCCAAAAGCCGGAGTTCAAGTCCATACAAACTAAACCAGCTGGCTCCAGAGAGAGCGTCGAGGCAGTCATCGACTCGTGGGATTGGATACGCATCCTTAATGGTAAGATCATTAACGCGTCGATAATCGACACAGAACCGGATCGTGCCATCTTTCTTTTTTGTGACAAGGACTATTGGTGATGACCAACTGCTATTCGATGGTTCGATAACCTTGCGTTCCAGCATCTTTTGGACCTCTTGTCGTTCGATATCCCTTTTTACCAATGGGTTGTCTCCTGGGTGGCTGTCGGCATGGTGTTGATGTTCCCGTGTTAATACGATGTTGCACCCGATCTGTCTTTCCAAGATCCTCTTTCGATTTTTGCGAAGACGTGTTGATATCTAATTAGTAAGCTCGCGAGTTGGTCAGCTTCTGTGTCGGTCAGGTGTTCGATACTCCGCGTCCACATATCTGCTAGGTGGTCGGGCAACTCCTTATTCTCGGGTTGGTCGATACTCCCAATATTCTCATGGTCCAATTCTTCTTCTTCATGTGGTCCCACATCGTAGAACGACTCACAAGTGCCAAGTGGGGTAGATTGAAAATATCTTGGCTTCATTCTCCCCAGTGTTGATGAGCTGGACTGTGGCTATCGGTCAGCCGTATTTATAACTCCTTCTACCAGGACTGTATCCTTGCTTTTCACAAGGTTTCTTGACTGTGTTAGTAAGCCCGCTTTGGATAATTTATCAAAGTTTGGAAGCTCGACGTCTACTAGTATACTGGATTTTGGTGGTACGATTGTCGTATTCATTAGTAGAACACGACTAATGGCCTCGGTTTCACCCCCCACCCACCCGCATGGAATGTTCGCTTTACTTGTGTCAATGTGTAATCTTTTGTAGTCTATTCTGCTAACATACTTTAGCAGAAAATAACTGCCCTATCACACCATCTGGTAAAATATCGCATACAATGATGGACTGTTTGAAGTGCGCGCCACCTAGCTCTAGTTCTATCTCGGTGTAACCATGTACATCAATATCCGTGCCATTAGCCCCTGTTAACCTTATCCGTCATATTAATCAGTCTCGGGCGGTCATGTTCTTCAATGGAAAAATAGACTCGGTCTGAAAGTAGTGTTGCGGTAGAACCACTGTCTATCAGAAATGTTGAATTTACCCCCATTAGATGACAGTCCACATAGAGTCCATTGTCCCATTTAGTTATAGTGTCACCCATATGTCCGATTCGTTCAGTATGCTCACCAGGCCATTCTTCATCCGCCGGCCCATGGCCTAAAAGGTAGGCGGAATGAAGTTTTCCGACCCTTTGTTTTTCGCGTCTCCTTTTTGTTCCGTGGTAGCAAATTTCTGGTATATTGGGCATTCTCTTAGTAGATGGTCTTTCGAGTCGCATGCATAGCAGAGTTGTTGTCGTCCCATTCCATTGCCCCATGCTTCCCATAGGTTTGTACTGTGGTTTCCCTTGGTAACCCGTTCTCCTATCTCGTGTGGTTTCCAGTTTTGCCAGTCGCTCCAATACATGCTGCAAAGCATCATTTCGAGGAGAATTCTCTCTCTCTCTGGGATCTATTTGCGGTTGAGCGCCATTTCCATACTGCCTATTTTGACCATGGTTGACTTGATTGTCAACGGCCCTCACAGTTGCATGCTTTCTATCGATACTGTCCCCCAACAAGCCTCATAAACGCTCAATTATTTGTATCGCAGATGCGATACTTCCACAATCACGGTCAATACAACGGCATTTCATTTCGACTGGTATTATTTTTGTATAGCTGGTGAAGAGCTAGGGGTCTCTTGTGCGTCTGCACCTAGGTTAGGGTATGACCGTTGTGCCATCAACCTAAGGTGGTCGTCCCCTAGAGAAGCGATGTCCTCCCCCCCGGTTTCCGCTGCCTGGTCTCGAACTTGGTCAGGTAACGGTTTTGCTGCCTCGTGCTGCCAAACCGCTCTGTCAGCTTGCATACCAGTATCATGTATGAATTACGCTCCGATGGTGTCAAGCCCAAGTAGTAGGATCTTGCGTGACCCTTCAAGCAGGAAGCGAGCGTCAGCGTTTTATACACGGTCTGCCCACCGACCTACCTGTTCCGCACAATTCTGGAATGCGAAATGTAATTGATCCCAATCATCGGTACCATCAAAAGATTCAGGTTTTATCTGTAGATGGGGTTGAGACGTCGGTAATTATAATGTGGCTCTCTTATGCCGAGATTGTCGTCGTATCATATGTTCGGAGGGGATATGTTGCTGCGACGTACCGGGTGGCGACCTATACCGCATCGGACTCACAGAGTTGTTGCGGTTTCCATTGTGCTCTTCGCCCAAGTCGGACCGATCGCGATATTCCCTGCGGTGTCTGTGACTGTATTCCATGTCGCGCCTGATGTCATCGCTGTGGGACCTCCTTCGTCGACAGCCATCTGCAGGCACTGGAAGAATGTGGCGTTCATCGTCATCGTCGGAGTCGCCAGCAATGTCTCGAATTATTACGTCTGCAGGCGGCGGTTGGATGTATCAATCATTATTACCTCGTTCGTTGTCTTTAGTCATGTTGAATTCCACCTCGGTGTCGCAATTCAGATTTCCGCCATCTCTGTTACTTTTAATGTAAAATGTGTCGTCTTTACTTTAATCAAGTTTCAAGGATAATGTAACAAATAAAATAACTATTTAAAATAACTATTATTTTATTTACAATATTTTACCACCACATATATCAGGATTGTTGCTGCACCAAGCGTAGGTTCGTATCACTGGATATCAGATAGGAAAACTGATATCCCACTTCTCTGACACCAAATGTAAGGGACCTGCAGTCTGGTTTTTGTCAGGATGATTATCCAGATATAGGGTTTGGCAGCTCCGCACCAACAAGGATGTACCTATCAACTAAATATTGGCTGAGAATATAATATGAGAGCGAATGTCAATTCAACAAGTTTAATAAAGTCTTAACACATGTAACAACAATTAATGTATTCTTTACAGCGTAATATAATGTACAGCGGTTATTTTGTCAGGATATCCGATGTGGTACTCTTGTCGATGCCTATAAATGAAAGCGGAGCAAGGCAGATCAGGTTCGAGCACGCGTCTCAAATACAACGGATCGCGATTGGTATTTGGATGGTATATGTGGTGGGATCTAACCGTAGTGAACAATAACTTAATTTAATTTAACATGGGAAGTTACAATACTACACAATGCCTTATTCTCTTGTGAAAGCGATTTATGTATCAAACAGCCACTAGAAATCACTATTATAAGTGCATAGTCACTGCACTAAAACATAAGGTAATTTAGCGTTTAGCCACTCCACTAATTCATAAAATATAGTAGTTTGGTGTATTCACGTTTGTGTATTAGCCACTGCGCTAATATAAAGAACGTTGCCAAAACATCAGGGGTTTAAGCACTCTAATGGGATTCAGTCCTGTTTTGTGTATTAGACACTCCACTGGCACTGAGCGCTCAGTGTTTATAAATTAAACACGATGTGGATCAACCGTGTCTTTGGTAATAATTAATACAAGGTAATATTGTGTATCTGTATTTGACACTTACAATGAGTTTAATAGAAGCAGGTAAGTGCACAAGTATCAGTATTGGCTCAAATAAAGCTAGGTTATTGGTTTCGTCGTAGTATTGGTTTTCGAAAAGTAGCGCCTATGCAACTATGTAGTAACTACGATTAGATGCTGAAAACTGGCCGTGCGCCGTTCTTTTATAGACATCTCAGAGTACCACGTGATGGCTATTAGCCAATGAAAAACACTGGAAATTTGGATCATTTCCTACGGTTTGCTCATAAAACGGTTAATAGTATTCTAACTAGGAACTCCGGTCGGCCGGACTTTCGCTCCTTTTACTCCGCTTCTGACAAAGTGTCAGAAGCAGGAAAGATGGAGGAAACCGGAGTTTCTCATAAAAGCGGAAAATATGGAAATATCCATTATACAGACTGCGGATTTCAGAAAATGACCGTCAACCAATCAGAAGTCTCGAAAGCTGACACCATCCAGCGACTCGACGAAGAAAATCGGGTTTTGCATTTAAACTAGGAACTCCACTTATTTAACTTTGAACTCCTCTTTCTCCGTTCCAAAAATCTGAGTCAAAATCTAAAAAGGGGAGTACGCCGTAGTTCGCTGTATTTAAGTAAAACCAAATATAAGATCACAAAATGTGATCGCGCACTTGCAAAACCAACAAAAAGAAAAAGTTCGCTTAGCAACGAAATACTTCGCTTCACAGAAATAGTAAGCTTCCGAGACTAATCGACTAATCTCCGTTATTCAGTCATTCGCTCCTTTTATAAAGGTACAAGTAAGGATTGTAATTCAAAGTGTCAGAGAGATGGAGTTTGTAACAACAGAGAAAATGGAATAAAACGAACGATGAAAGACGCGGATTGATTTGACATTCAACACTATGAATGCCTAAACACTACACTACATACACGTAGGAAATAATCCACGTTAAACAGACAATGTTTAACGCGAAAAACAACTCTTAATCCTATTAAAACATTATCCTAGGGAGAAAAAATCGGAAGTTAACCAATATTTGTGTATTATACTTGGTAGATCTCACAGCTTCCGATAATTTGTCGATACACCGGGCGCACCGGTTCAAAGGTCAAACTCGCGGAAGTGAAAGTTTAGAGAAATGTCTTGATCCAAAATCAGTCAGTTTTAACCAAATATCAGCTAAATTATGATTCTTGTCATTACTCATGACACCTTCCAATGGGTGTTTGCATATAGACAGACTTCAGTTACACTCGGATGTGCTAAATTCAGACCGAATATCGGATTATGCGGTGCAGAATATGTCATTTCCACATTGTGGCAGAAATGAACACATGTCAAACAGAGAACAATAATGGGAATCTCAACCTCCAAGTAACCTCTGCAACTAATCAACATGTGTCGGTAAGCTTGGTTAAATATTCAACATGTTCTCGTGTTATAGTACATTACAGTTTGCAGTGTTTAAAGATGGGTGGGGTAACAAGTGACAAAGGGCACATGGCCACAATCCCTGATCCTTACAATATATTCAATTGAGAATGTGTTTCAACCAAAAATTTACTTTGATTTACGATCGAAAGTGAGTTTTAAGCTGAAAGAAAAATGGTCTTATCGATTGACACACAAGTCGAGTCGCACCCACATCGTTTCGGACCTAGCATTGAAATCGTGAAAAAGGATAAATTTCACCGTTTTTTCATCATTTTAAATATATATTGGTTAATAAAATAATTAATTTATAAATATGCGATAGTGTCTGTTGACGGACCTGCTCAATAGAATCTGCTGTTTTCTGCATTTTAATGAATTTATATTGTGTATTACTGGAAATATTTTTTTAAGAAATGTACAGTTTGTACACAGTCATTTAAATGACACAGAATGTGAATACAAATAAATTAGTGCTTACTGTTAAGATATTGACATAAAAATTATGACATAACTTATTTATATTTGCAGATAGAAGACTCACAGAAAACTCCATGGGCCTAATCTACCAGACGGATTCGATGTATCTACAGCAACACCACTCGATTATTTTTGGCTTTTGTACAAGCCAGAGATGTTCACTTCATGGCCAGACATACAAATAACTACGCGAGATGGAAGATGGCTCAGTCTGGCGAGGTGGATAAGATGTGGACAGAGACGAACGACTTGGAGCTCCGCGCCTTCATTGGAATCAACATTATAATGGGAATTTCCAGCCTACCAGAAGCAGACATGTACTGGTCCCAAAATACCTACATTGGCAATCAGGGCATACAATCCATTTATGACATGCAACCGGTACCAGAGCTGGCACAGTATTTTCATGTGTCAGACAGGGCAGCCGAGCCACAACCGGGACAGCAGGGGCTACGACAAGCTATACAAAGTTCGACCAGTAATCGACCATCATCTCCAGAGCATTCCCGTCAGTCTACAACCTGTCGAGAGAAATCGCCATTGATGAGGCGATGGTCAAGTACACTGGAGACTTTCGTTCGACAGTACATGCCTGCCAAACCCATAAAACGAGGCATAAAAATTTGATGCTCTGCGACTCAACACATCATATCTGACACGATTCGACATCTACTTAGGACGGACAGAACAACACGACGGAACATGGACTGGGCTACAATGTAGTTACAAAGCTGACGGACAACCTTCACAATACCTACAGACATGTGTACTTCGACAATTTTTTTTTTTTCACGGTGTTCCCCTTTTGGAAAATCTTTGGCAAATGGTTTGTATTCTTGCGGCACTGTACGCGTGAACCGTAAGCAGTTCCCTTCCCGAAAGAGCTGAAAAAGAAAAAAGCCTCGCGACTTGAAGACCAGGGGACAGTACCAGATCGTTCAAAAGGGGGATACAAACCTGACGGCATCAGTGTGGAAGGACAAACGACTTGTGCACCATCTCTCGACACTCAGCGACCCAACGGAAGAGATGGACACACAGCGAGTGTTGGCCAGACTGTGCACCATCTGAAGCAGCCACAGTCCGTCAATAGCTACAATATTATTCACGGGGGGTGTGGACGTTCACGACCATATAGAAATGAAATACGACGTGGGACGGAATTCAAAAAAATGTTGGCGATATTTATTTGGTTTCTGGTTAATTCTTCGATTGTAACGCGTTCCTTTTATATAAACTTTCATCTCGTCGAGCAACTAAGAAGAAGAGATTCAACCACTTGGACTTCAGACTGGAGCTGGTACGCGACCTCATAGCTGGCTTCAGCAAACGCAAACGCTCCGGAATCGAGGCAGGAAATGCTGGACTTGTAGACGCCGACAACATCCAGGGACACATCCATGGCGTCTTGATGGGCCAAAGCGTCGTTGCAGATATCATTTGACGGTTTTGAATCAACGCCACGAGACTGTCTATGGATGCACTGTCTGCAGAGTTCATCTGTGCAAGGATGGGTGTCATGCCAGTTACCACAACCAGCAGTAGTGTATAGTGAAAATATATAGTGGAACACATGGATTATCATCACAGCAACAATAGAATCATGCTAAGTCTGCATGGCATGTATATGCATGCTACATGTAGAATCTTGGACTACATATTTTTATTTCAGGACACCCAAGTGACCTTAGGATATGTGACGATCCAGTGTAGCCCCAGATCAGATACTGCGCAGGCTGATCTGGGGCGTACACTGGTCGCACAAGTCGTAAAGTCCCTTTTGTTAGTCATGGCCCAATATAGTATTTCATATTTTAGTGTTATAGTATATATAGTAAAATAAATAACAAAATACATGAATATTTTCTACATTTTATTTGTTTACTCTTCTATCACAGAGGATAGCAACAAAACTGTAAAAAATATTCCAGAAATATTTACATGAATACAAGGAAAAATATCCTCTAAATTTCATACATACATTGCTAAGAGATCCTACACTTTGAAACAACAGTATACATTGGACATATATTATCAGGACACCCAGTGACCTAGGACTGTCGACCAGTGTAGCCCCAGATCAGACTGCGCAGGCTGATCTGGGGTTACACTGGTCGCACAAGTCCTAAAGTCCTTTTGTTAGTCATGGGGCCAATTTTTAATAGTATCATTTTAGTGTTTATATATAGGTAAAATAAATAACAAATACATGAATATTTTCTACATTTTATTGTTTACTCTTCTATCACAGAGGTAGCAACAAAACTGTAAAAAATTTCAGAAATATTTACATGAATAGAAAAATTTATCCTCTAAATTTCATACATACATTGCTAAGAGATCTACACTTTAGAAACAACAGTAAATACCATATTAAACAAGTAACTACATAATTCATGAAATTTCACTAAATGGTTGTATGGAGATGGTGCAGGTAATCTGACCAGTGCTGCATTCATTGCAGGGTGTAATTTTACACTCTGCTGCATGGACACAGCATAGCTGATAAGCCTACTTGGCTGTGGAGTAAAGGGTTAATATGGAATAGCCCGGGCCGATAGTCCGTGTCAGTTACTTGGGGTTAAATATTACGAACACAGATAAACACAGTGCATGGTTTCTTTATTTTATTTTAACATCATCAGAAATGGCGAGTCTAGGAACTCTCGTATCTTTGCGCTGAAGCCAGTCTATTTCAGTCACTAATCCGCTATACACCTGTCCCACGCGTGTGTTAAGAAAAATCGATATTTGGAGAAACTGAATACACAGCGAGCTGTACACTGGTTTAACACGGATATGGCCCGCGGATATGTGTCATAAATTACTTGGTGGTCAAAACCGGTAAATTTACAAGGTTTATAGCGAAATAGTAGCCGACTGGCAATTTTTCTTGGACCGATTTTTAAGACTAGTTTTCAAATCTCAATCGGTCTGAGAGTTCAAAAATCGGTCCAGAACCGGAAAACTGAAAATTTTGGAAGCCCTGCTGAGTCTAGAAGTATATATACACACACGAAGAACGATCTGAGCATGCGCATTCTACGCGATACACGGTTGGCATACCAAAACGTGTAATGCGTTGAAACCCGTGGAATCGTGTTATACGTATAACATGGTTTCATCTGTACGGTGCTGGCGGGATCAACTGATCCTGAGAATAGTGCTGAAGTAGCCATTGCTTGTCGTAAAAAGGCGACTAAACTGGCTTAACGATTGGGTTCATACTTTCCGGAACCCACTATACCGGATTTGGCCCTCATGTACATTTTTGGCTTTCTTGTATGTGAGAGTTGAGTCAGGCTATGCCCCATATATAAAAGTAAGATTAGCGCTAATCCTATTACTTTTAGGGGATGGGATAAATGATGCTGGTGTGGCGAGGGCCTGTCACCAGATCAGGTTGTTCTAATTTTAGGACTGAATATATATTTTGATTGTAAATATTGAGTTCTGAAGTTGGGATTTACCCCCTCGGACAGGTGGATACGGACAGGTGGTTGACCCGTCTGCGTGTAGACTCCCTGAGGCTTGTACCTCTATGTCAGAAAAGCGGACGTTAAACCCTATTCACTCACTCACTGTACGGTGCTGTGTACATGTAGAAGCGTGTAACCGTTCGTCAAAGAAAGCGTAAGAACTGCGCCAGACGGGACATCTTGCTCCGAGGAGCTCTTGTTAATCTTTTCTTAATAACTCCTCAACTCCTTCACCAATTTCAATAATATTTGCCCACAAAGTCTGTCTGGAGAATAGCTTCATAATAACGATGCCCTTTTCCTATCAAGGCTGCAGGTCGGGGCATCCGTGTTCTATGAACACATTTTCTAGTTTTCATTGCAATAGTATAGTTAGGTCATCCAAGATAGCCGCTGAAAGGTAAAAGGATCATTTTAATATTCAGTTACCAACTTCAAATTGCTATATCCCATGAACCGCTTGGCGGATGTTGGTCAAATGTTACAGATATGGGGCCCGTTTCACTAAACTTCTTACGATAAGAAATTATCGTACGAACTTCTTAGGCGCATTTTACCGTTTCACTAACGTCAATTTCGTGCGAACTTTCTTGCGAAGTTCGTAACTTTCCTCGTAAGTCTGCGATAGGTATTGGGCTGTCGTAAGAAGATTTTTTAGCTCAAGTGTCAAGGCCGCCATACATGTATTTCATGAATAACATCGCCATAAAATCGGCCCTGCATATTTCGCCCTATAGGTTTCGCCCTGTCTGTCTGTCCATTTATTTTTGGCTTTACTTAGTAATATATTACCCTCACTACTGATCGTACGTCCGTTCGTCTGTTTATTTTGTCTTTAAGTGTTGGTCTGTCCATCTATCTGTTCGTGTGTTTATTTTTTGTAAGTTTGTGTAAGTTTCTCAAATCACTTATAGGGGCCCTAATGCTTAGACAGACCGGATTATCTAGCTTTAGCTGCTTATCAGTTAGCCAGCAAATGCAACCCAGATATAACGTGGCTTATAGAGTAGTGACTCACTATACTTGTAGCTGTTGATCAGTTAGTGCAGCAAATGCAGCCTGATATAACGTGGCTTATAGAATAGTGACTCACTATACTTGTATCTGCTGATCAGTTATACCAGCATATGCAGCCTGATATAACGTGGCTTATGGAGTAGTTACTCACTATAATTTTACCTTTTGATCAGTTAGCCAGCAAATGCAGCCTGATATAATGTAGTTTAAGGAGGAGTGATTCACTATAATTGTAGTGTGGTGTAGGGGTGAAATGGATGAAAACACGAATCAAATATTTTCAAAAGTAATATGTATGTAATGTATTGTCATATCATTGTTGTCGCGCCCGCTTGCGGAAAGCGCGATATAGTCGGCCGTTTGGCGTACGTAGTGTCCGGTTAAAGTTTTTGGTTAAGTTGTTTGGTTAAGTTTTTTGGTTAAAGTTTTTGGTTAAGTTCTTTGGTTAAAGTTTTTGGTTAAGTTTTTTGGTTAAGTTGTTTGGTTAAGTTTTTTGGTTAAGTTCTTTGGTTAAAGTTTTTGGTTAAGTTTTTTGGTTAAAGTTTTTGGTTAAAGTTTTTCGTTAAAGTTTTTCGTTATACTATATCTCTGCAACTGCTTTGCCCATTACCTTGAAACTTCACATGGGTGTTTATCATCATCTATGTTTTCATTCTACCCCCTCCCGTGCGGCCCCTGTGCCCAATGTCAAGGTTAAATTACTTCAAAGTTTTTGGTTAAGTTTTTTGGTTAAAGTTTTTGGTTAAGTTTTTTGCTTAAGTTTTTTGGTTAAAGTTTTTCGTTATACTACATCTCTGCAACTGCTTTGCCCATTACCTTGAAACTTCACATGGGTGTTTATCATCATCTATATTTTCATTCTACCCCACTTCCGTGCGGCCCCTGTGCCCAATGTCAAGGTCAAATTACTTTGAAGTTTTTGGTTAAGTTCTTTGGTTAAAGTTTTTGGCTAAAGTTTTTGGTTAAGTTTTTTGGTTAAGTTTTTGGTTAAAGTTTTTCGTTATACTATATCTCTGCAACTGCTTTGCCCATTACCTTGAAACTTCATATGGGTGTTTATCATCATCTATATTTTCATTCTACCCCCCTCCCGTGCGGCCCCTATACCCAATGTCAAGGTCAAATTACTTTGAAGTTTTTGGTTAAGTTCTTTGGTTAAGTTTTATGGTTAAAGTTTTTGGTTAAGTTTTTTGGTTAAGTTCTTTGGTTAAAATTTTTAGCTCGACTATTCGAAGAATAAGTAGAGCTTATGTTGTCACCCCGGCGTCGGCGTCGGCGTCACCGTCACGCCTTGGTTAAGGTTTTTAGTCAAGCTTGTATATGGAATACTACTGGCCCTACACCCACAATACTTGGACAACTTCATCTCCTAGTGATGTACATCAATAACCCCTGATCTATATTTCACCTTGACCTACATTTCCTCTTGAATTACTTAGTTAATTCCCCTTGGTTAAGGTTTTTAGTCAACCTTGGTTAAGGTTTTTTTTCAAGCTTGTACATTGAATACTATTGTGCATCCAGACACCATACTTCGACAACCTTTTCTCATAGGTATGTACATCAATAACCCCTGATCTATATTTGAGTGGATGGGACACTCAGTGTCGGTCCAATTCACTTTCCTGGTTTTCAACTTGCTGGACTAAGGCAGTTGATTTAACAGCTGTCGTCTGGTTGCCAAAGTCGGACCGGATGTTTACATTCAAAGAGTCAGGTGAGCTAATTAGGGCCATCATGGCCCTCTTGTTTTATATAGAGCATGTGACATTAAGGAAATCACATTGTTTTGCAAAATCAGCAAATTCCTGTGAGGCAATTTGAAAAATTCATCTGACACATGTACTTGGTATACCATGCCTACTGTAAATCCTTTTCAACTTCCCAATGACCATTTTGGATTTCATGCTATGTTACTGTTGTAGTTAACAGTTACCAGAAATTCCCTTTCATTCTGTGTGGAAATGTTTGTATGTGTGTTTGCCATGTGTAACCTCGTACATAGTGTGATAGTGTTATATCAGAGTCTCTTTCGCATTTGCGTTTCTATCTTCAATTGAACAAATTCGTATCATTTTACAAGAACATAATATCTTGTTCTCATCTGAGACATTTTTAGCTCGCCTGCACGAAGAACTTATATGCATACCCCCGTCGTCGTCAACGTCGTCGGCGTCGTCGGCGTCCACAAACTTAACGTTGGGGTAAATGTCTTATAAGTTATGTGTCCTTTCATGGAACACCTTGTTATTTCATACATGCATTGGTCAGATGACCCTCTATCATGCTGTAGCAAATCCATGACCAACCACCCAACCCTTACCCCAAGGTCAAGGTCACAAACTTAGCACATTCATAAACTTAACGTTGGGGTAAATGTCTTATAACATCTGTTTCCTTTCATGGAACACCTTGCTATTTCATACATGCATTTCTCAGATGACCCTCTATCATGTTGTAGCAAATCCACGACCCACCACCCAACCCTTACTCCAAGGTCAAGGTCACAAACTTAGCATGTTCATAAACTTAACGTTGGGGTAAATGTTGTGTAACTTCTGTTTAGAAGGTCACAAACTTAGCATGTTCATAAACTTAACGTTGGGTGAATGTTGTGTAACTTCTGTATATTTACAGGGAATTCCTTCCTATTTCATACATGGATTCATCTGATGATACTCTATCAAGCTATAGCAAATCCATGACCCACCGCCCATCCCTTACCCCAAAGTCAAGGTCACAAACTTAGCACATTCATAAACTTAACGTTGGGGTAAATGTCTTATAACATCTGTTTCCTTTCATGGAACGCCTTAATATTTCATACACTTAGCATGTTCATAAACTTAACGTTGGGGGTAAATGTTGTGTAACTTCTGTTTATTTACAGGGATTACCTTCATATTTCATACATGCATTCATCTGATGATACTCTATCGTACTATAGCAAATGCATGACCCACCTCCCACCCCTTTCCCCAAGGTGAAGGTCACAAACTTAGCACATTCATAAACTTAACGTTGGGGTAAATGTCTTATAACATCTGTTTCTTTTCATGAAACGCCTTGATATTTCATACATGCATTCCACAGATGACACTCTATCATGCTGTAGCAAATCCACAACCCACCACCCAACCCTTACCCCAAGGTCACAAACTTAGCATGTTCATAAACTTACCATTGGGGTAAATGTTGTGTAACTTCTGTTTCTTTACAGGGAACGCTTTGATATTTCATACATGCATTCATCTGATGATCCTCTATTGTGCTACAGCCATGACCCACCCCCCCCACCCCTTTCCTCAAGGTCAAGGTCACACACTTAGCACATTCATACATGCATATCATACTGTAGAAAATCACCAACTTAGTGCGTTCATAAACTTAGCGTTCATAAACTTCTGTTTTCAGGGATATTTTTTTACATGCATTCATCTTAATATTCTATATTATGCTATAGCAAACCCACGACCCACCTTGCACCACTGACCTCAATGTCAAGGTCCACCGCACGCCCCTTAACCCAAGGTCAAGTTATATAATATTCATGTTTTTTTATGCAACTGTGCCGAGTTTGAGTGAAGGCTGCCAACAGACGAGCTTTGTTGTCTTCTGACAACTCTTGTTGAATGCCTAGATGGCCATTGTGCATGGCTTGCAACATCTTGGACTTGAGTGCAGTCAGAATTATGAGCTTAGATCCTTTCTGCTTATCTCTGTAAAATCATAACGCCACTATTTTCTGTTGACATTGCGTTCTGCAATTTAGTCATCCCTTCAGAATTGTTTTTCTAGCAACTCACGATTACTGACAGGGAAGTTCGCGAATACTGCATGTACCTCAATAAAGACATAGAGACATGTGGGATGATGGCGTATCAGTAACTAGTATGTTTTGCCAGAAACATGTTTCATTGACAGGTCATATTGCTTCCGCAGCAGTCAAACATCATGTAATTTGGGAGGAAATTAATATAGTAATTATTATGCCCCCACCACCGAATGGTGAGGGGGCATATAGTGTTACCGGCGTCCTTCCGTCCGTCCGTCCCCAAACCTTAGCGCTCAGGAAATTGGCTTATAATTTCTGTTTCCTTGCTCGGATCTGCTTCACATTTCACACATGCAGTGCTCCAATAGTCCTCTACCGCCCTGTGACAAATCCACATTCGTCCCGCCCCCGCTAAGCCCAGGGTCAGGGTCACAGACTTGGTGTGTTCGAAACCTTAACCCTCGAGTAAATAGCTTATAATTTCTGTTTCCTTACTCGGATCTGCTTCACATTACACACACACATTGCTCCAATGGTCCCCTACCGCCCTGTAACAAATCCGCATTCGTCCCGCCCCCGCTAAGCCCAGGGTCAAGGTCACAGACTTGGTGCGTTCAAAACCTTAACGCTCATGTAAATGGCTTATAATTTCTGTTTCCTTGCTCGGATCTGCTTCACATTTTACACACGCATTGCTCCAATGGTCCTCTGCCACCCTGTGACAAATCCACATTCGTCCCGCCCCCGCTAAGCCCAGGTCAAGGTCACAGACTTGGTGCGTTCGAAACCTTACGCTCGGTAAATGGCTTATTTAATTTCTGTTTCCGTTGCTCGGATCTGCTTCACATTTCACACACGCATTGCTCCAATGGTCCTCTACCGACCTGTGACAAATCCACATTCGTCCCGCCCCCGCTAAGCCCAGGGTCAAGGTCACAGACTTGGTGCGTTCGAAACCTTAACGCTGGGTAAATGGCTTATAATTTCTGTTTCCTTGCTCGGATCTGCTTCACATTTCACACACGCATTGCTCCAATGGTCCTCTGCCAACCTGTTACAAATCCACATTCGTCCCGCCCCCCGCTAAGCCCAGGGTCAAGGTCACAGACTTGGTGCTTTCGAAACCTTAACGCTCGGGTAAATGGCTTATAATTTCTGTTCCTTGCTCGGATCTGCTTCACATTTCACACACGCATTGCTCCAATGGTCCTCTACCGACCTGTGACAAATCCACATTCGTCCCGCCCCCGCTAAGCCCAGGGTCAAGGTCACAGACTTGGTGCGTTCGAAACCTTAACGCTGGGTAAATGCCTTATAATTTCTGTTTCCTTGCTCGGATCTGCTCCATATTTCACACACGCATTGCTCCAATGGTCCTCTGCCACCCTGTGACAAATCCACATTCGTGCCGCCCCCGCTAAGCCCAGGGTCAAGGTCACAGACTTGATGCGTTCGAAACCTTAACGCTGGTTAAATCGCTTATAATTTCTGTTTTCTTGCTCGGATCTGCTTCACACTTCACACACGCATTGCTCCAATGGTCCTCTACCACCCTGTGACAAATCCACATTCGTCCCGCCCCCGCTAAGCCCAGGGTCACGGTCACAGACTTGGTGCGTTTGAAACCTTAATGCTGGGTAAATGGCTTATTATGCCCCCGCCACCGAATAGTGAGGGGGGCATATAGAGTTACCGGCGTCCGTACGTACGTAACGTACGTAACGTATGTAACGTAGTACGTAACGTACGTACGTCCCGAAAACTTAACGCTGGGTAAATGCCTTATAATTTCTGTTTCCTTGCTCGGATCTGCTTCACATTTCACACACACATTGCTCTAATGGTCCTCTACCACCCTGTAACAAATCCACGACCATCCCGCCCCCGCTAAGCCCAGGATCATGGTCACATACTTGGTGCAATTGAAACCTGAACGCTCGGATAAATGTCTTATAATTTTTATAATTTCTGTTTCCTTGCACGGATCTGCTTGATATTGATGCCCCCGCCACCGAATGGTGAGGGGGGCATATAGTGTTACCGGCGTCCGTACGTAACGTACATAACGTACGTTAACGCTCGCGTAAATGGCTTGTAATTTCTGTGTCCTTGCTCGAATCTGCATCACATTTCTCACACACATTGCTCCAATGGTCCTCTACCACCCTGTGACAAATCCACATTCGTCCTGCCCCCGCTAAGCCCAGGGTCAAGGTCACAGACTTGGTGCTTTTGAAACCTTAACGCTGGGTAAATGGCTTATAAGTTCTGTTTCCTTGCTCGGATCTTCTTCACATTTCACACACGCATTGCTCCAATTGTCCTCTACTGCCCTGTGACAAATCCACATTCGTCCCGCCCCCGCCCCGCTAAGCGCAGGGTCAAGGTCCACAGACTTGGTGCTTTTGAAACCTTAACGCTGGGTAAATGGCTTATAATTTTCTGTTTCCTTGCTCGGATCTCTGCTTCATTTTCATTTCACACACGCATTGCTCCAATGGTCCCTCTGCCACCCTGTTACAAATCACACATTCGTCCCGCACCCCCCCCGCTAAGCCCAGGGTCAAGGTCACAGACTTGGTGCTTTCGAAACCTTAACGCTCGGGTAAATGGCTTATAATTTCTGTTTCCTTGCTTAGATCTGCTTCACATTTCACATATGCATTGCTCCAATGGTCCTCTACTGCTCTGTGACAAATCCACATTCGTGCCGCCACCGCTAAGCCAAGGGTCAAGGTCACAGACTTGGTGCGTTTGAAACCTTAACGCTCGGGTAAATGGCTTGTAATTTCTGTGTCCTTGCTCGGATCTGTTTCACATTTCACACACGCATTGCTCCAATGGTCCTCTACCGCCCTGTGACAAATCCACATTCGTCCTGTCCCCCGCTAAGCACAGGGTCAAGGTCACAGACTTGGTGGTTTGAAACCTTAACATTCAGTTTAATGGCTTATAATTTGTGTTTCCTTGCTCGGATCTGCTTCACATTTCACACACGCATTGCTACAATGGTCCTCTACCGCCCTGTGACAAATCCACATTCGTCCCGCCCCCACTAAGCCCAGGGTGAAGGTCACAGACTTGGTGCGTTCAAAACCTTAACGCTCGGGTAAATGGCTTATAATCAAATATGCCTCATTTTCTTTGGCTGCCAGCGGGGGCATTCGTGTGCCGACAGGCCACATTTCTAGTTCTCACATGCATTGCTGTTATGGTCCTCTATTGCTCTGTGAAAAATCCATGATCGTACCGCCCCTTCTAAGCCCAGGGTCGTCACATACTTGGTGCGTTTGAAACCTTAACGTTCGGGTAAATGTCTTATATTGTCTGTTTCCTTGCATGTATCTGGTTGATATTTCACACACGCATTGCTCTAATGGTCCTCTACCACCCTGTGACAAATCCACTATCGTCCCACCCCCACTAAGCCCAGGGTCAATGTCACATACTTTCATGTGTTCAAAACTCGGGTAAGTGTCTTATAATGTCCTTGCATGGATCTGCTTGATACTTCACACACCCATTGCTCTGAAGGTATGCTATTATGCTGTGACAACAGATCCATTCTTCTCTGGCCCTCTGTTTGTTTTCAAATATGCCTCGTTTTCTTTGGCTGCCAGCAGGGGCATTTGTGTGCCGACAGGCCACATTTCTAGTTTCATAATGATCTTATTGCATTTGAACAGTCAGTCATACCATTAATAAGTTAGAATATATGTCTGTTACTGACTTGTGGGATACCGTATCAGTAACTAGTATGTTTTTCCAGAAACATGTTTCATTGACACGTCATATTGCTGCAGCTGCAGTAAATATCCTGTAATATGGGAGGACATTAATGTTGTATTTTTCTCAGTCAATTGATCTTATTCCATTTGAACAGTCGGTCCATACCACAGGTGATGGGAACAACTAATCTGATAGTCTGTTGTTACTTGTATAGATACTATAATAATATAGGTATAGATATAATAATATACTATATATATATATACTGTCATGTGATTTTTTTCCCGTCACCTGTGGTCCATTCACATTACAAAACCGTTTTGGGCCAATAGACATGCCTCATAATTCAAGTTCAATCAAAGCATATCTCCTTTCTGTGAGATTCAGTGAAATGAAAGCATTAGCCACTGGCTTTCCTTCGTAACACTACCTAATGCAGACATAGATGTGTAGGTCTAGAGTGTCTCGGGCTTTGTAAAGTCATAATATGATAATTGACAACAAGTGAAACGCCATTGGATCATCACGGCTCTGATAAATTTTATTTGTCAAAGAAGGCGCAACTATAGTCGCTCGCCGCTTCTTTCGTAGTCGTTGTCCGAAATGTCAAAAAGTTTGTACAAGCCATCATGGTATAACTTTAACATTACTTGACGGATTGCTTCAATAATTTGGACACTTGATACATGTGAGCATGAACACAATGACCTTGACCTACCATTCACATTTTTGCGGAAACTTAAGACATTTTTTTGTTCATCAAAAAGTTTGTACAAGCTCTGTATAACTTTATACGGTACGGATGCTTCAATATTTGGACACTTGATACTTGTGAGATTTGATAACACAACATGCCTTGACCTTACCTTCAATGCGGACACTTAAGGACAGTTCTCAAAAAGTTTGACATAGCTAGTTGTATAACTTTAATATTGATGCATTTGGCTTCAATATTTGGCAGTTGAAGCGAGCATTTGGACATCATGCCGCCATTAACATGAGCTTGACCTTTTTTACCTTCACAGTTTTGCGGAAACACTTAGCCATTTTTTTTCCGTCAAATAGATTGTATAAGTTTCTTCATTTATGAAAATATATGCACGCTACTTTTGATTAATAATAGCTTAACATGAATTAATCAGGCCCGTAGCCAGGGGGGTCGGAGCGTCGGACAACCCCCCCCCACGCCCAGCCTCGAGGTTTCACTTTTTTAGCCTTGAGGTCCATTTTTTAGACCCCCATAGATACTTCAGACCCCTTGAGCCTTCGAAACGACCCCCCCCTTCAAACAGGTAGATAATTCAGACCCCTTGAGCCTTCGAAATGACCCCCCCTTCAAACAGGTCTGGCTACGGGCCTGTTAATGGTGTGACATTTTATTGCGTCAGGGGAGTGATCTATTAATGTACATGACACAACTCTCCTATATAATGTATGTTTGATAACATAATAGATTGTATAGGCCATTTTCAGTTACTACCTGTCCTACATACCAAGTATATGTGTAACTAATTGCTCAACTGATATTCAGTCGGTTGTGTATTATACATAATGTTATCTTCAACTGCTTGCTGGTCATCTTGGATACCAATTTGACATTTGTAAAACGTACAACAGAGTTAGGGTTACAAAAGCGAAATGCTGCATGAATTGTAGATAAGCGAACATACTGAACTTCCAATGAGACGATACTGAAAAAAAACACTATATTCTACAAGTTATGGTGTACACCTTGGACGCCAATTCGGTGATTCAAACATATACAGTCGAACTTGTGCTAACGACCACTTGTAATAAACGACCACCTGCTGTACGCGACCGGTTTGAATCCCGCCCGACGAATTTCCCATAATAACGTACTTGCAATGAACGACCACCTGCTGTCTGCGACCAGCGACCGTATAAATACGGCCCTTTCCGTCAAAATACGACACGTTTAACGACCGTCGGCGACTGTCGGCGCCCATGAAAACACGGCTCGAAACACGGCTATAAGCGGTGGCTATAATCCATAAAACGTGTATTTAGCGTTCTATAAATATACTGGTGTTTCAGCATTATCTGGGTCAGGGTATGGGATCACGTGGTCTTTTGTTTACACTGCAGCCCAAGGCAATCTCGCTTAAATCGTAAATTTCATTCATCAATATGACTTGCAGTGTAAACAATAGATCACATGACCCCACATCCTGAGATTATGCATGTATCAACCGCATGAATAGGCAGGACACGTGACCATAGGCATTAATTTATTATTAATAATCCAGTTAAAGCGTCTGTTGATCACGATTAGTATACATTGTAATAAGCGTCTGTCTATCGGCGAGCACTTATACAACTTAATAAGCATGATTTTATAAATAACTCGTATGTTTAATACTTAATACATACAAGTTTGTATGTCATAGGCATTATTAATAATTACTTTAACTTCTGTTCAAATGACATGATTTTATATGGGTCCGTTGCTAATGGAATTCCCGCAATAGTTGGTAACCTAAATGCGAATGATACCAGTAACCCGTGCAGTACCAGTACCCCGTGCATGTCCCGAAATTTTATAACGCGGTCGGATTCGATCGCGGTTTGAAATCTTGACCCCTCCCCGACCACCGCGTTATAATGGAGCTGCAGTGTATTCAAACTTATGTTTTCCATTGTACATGTTATTACTTTAATAAACATACATATATGTGTATACATGTTATTACTTGACTGTGTTGTCACTGTGTTGTTTTTTATATATCATCCGTGTACCCACTCCACATGGCTGTCCCTATTAAGAGACCACCTCTGTTAAGATACCACTTTTGGCAGTTCCCTTGAGTGGTCTCTTAACACAAGTTTGACTGTATTGATACCTTTGTTTAGGCATTTGGGGTCCGTTTTCTAAACTTTGTACGACTAAAATGTTAAGTGCAAATTTCGGATTGTCTGGAAATTTCAATTGATGGATTTACATTTATTGAGAGCTGCCTATGCTCATTAAATGTAAATCCAATAATTGTTTGCAAGAAAACATTGCTAATGTGAAATTTACAGACTATCATAATTTTGCACTTATGAACATTTTAGTCGTACGAAGTTTAGTGAAACGGGCCCTTGAATGGCATACACAATATATCACAAATATAATACATACTACTGTATTCTGCCGATTATAGGTCGCAAGAGTATAAGACGCATCCCTATTTTCAGTCCAAAATCTGGGGGAAAATGTCTACATGAGATTATAAGACGCACCCAATTTTTCTAACAAAGTAAAAAAAATTTTTTAAAAATCGCCAATGTTGTTATTGTTATTTATTTCCCCCCACTGTTTTTTTAATTCGTACCTTGGACGTTTTTGTCTGTATTTTCCCTATCATAGTTTGCTATGTCCGTAATTTGCCGACTATATATGTCCGTGATTCCCCTGTCAGTATTTCACCGTTTTCTAGTATCTTCAATTACACTGTGAACTCGGTAGTACACGCTTCACTACACTGCAGCTCCATTATAACGCGGTGGTCGGGGTCCAAGATTTCAAACTGCGATCGAATCCGACCGCGTTATAAAATTTCGGGACATGCACGGGTACTGGTACTGCACGGGTCACTGGTATCATCCACATTTCGGTTACCAACTATTGCGGAAATTCCATTAGCAACGGACCCATATAAAATCATGTCATTTGAACAGAAGTTAAAGTAATTATTAATAATGCCTATGACATACAAACTTGTATTAATGTATTAAACATATGAGTTATTTATAAAATCATGCTTAGGCTATTACGTTGTATAGTGCTCGCGATAGACAGACGCTTATTACAATGTATACTACTCGCGATCAACAGGCGCATAAAAGGATTAATTGATAATAAATAATGCCTATGGTCACGTGTCCTGCCTATTCATGCGGACGATTAGCTGTTGATAATTGCATAATCTCAGGATGTGGGGTCACGTGATCTATTGTTTACGCTGCAACAGGCATATTGATGAATGAAATTTACGATTTAAGCGAGATTGCCGTGGGCTGCAGTGTAAACAATAGATCACGTCATCCCATACCCAGATAATGCTGAAACACCAGTCTATTTATAGAACGCTAAATATTACACCTGGGAGTAAAGAAAAAGAAAGGCGATCGAACACGCAACCATTTATTAGCGACAATTATGTGTTAACACAGATACATTGACATTACTTGGTGACAAAAAGCGGTACATTTACGTGACTGGAGAAATGGTGCTCATGGGATTTGTGACCAGTGTAGCTTCTGATCAGGCGTTACATTGGTCGGCATGCTCCTTTGATACGGCCATTACTTCGCGAATACATGTCAATTGGGATTAAGGTAATTGAATTGATTAATAAATATGCCTATTAACATGATTACCTGATTAAAGGTATTACATTTGCTAACATACTAATAATAATCCTTTCATGGACTTTGAACTTCGTTGTTTGAATAAACTTACAGAAATCACGAATCAACTAATTACACGATGACTACGACGTCCGACGATTTTTTTGTCCCGCCTGCTTTAGCAGAAGCGGGACATAGGTATAGCTTTTCCGTCAGCGTCGTTGGCGGCGGCGTTGTCGTTGGCGGCGGCGGCGTTAACATTTCACGTTAAGTTTTTGCGTTTAGGTCAGTTTCCAGAAAACTATAACACCTACGACCTCCATACTTGGTATACATCAACACTGTGGTGTAACCATCTCACACAGAGGGAGTTCATGTGACCTTGACCTAGTTTTCATGGTTGATTGACCTACTTTTCACATGCATTCAGCGTTAAGTTTTTGCGTTTAGCTCTGTTTCTAAAACTTAACGCTCAGGTTAATTCATTGTAACTTCTGTTTCTCTCAATGGAATGCTTTAATATTCCATACATGCATTTGTCACAACATCCCGCATCATTCTCCAGAAAGCCCATGGTGCCCGCTAACCCCAAAGGTCAAGATCGCCGACTTAGAAATTTCCGTGTTTGCAAAAGTTAATGCTCAGTTTATGCTTTAATATTCCATACATACATTTGTAATCAACATCCCGCAGGTCAATCTACATTTAAAGCATCAGTTTGCCTGCAACCCCAAAGGTCAAGTCACTGACTCACATTTCCGTGTTTGGAAAAGTTAAACGCTCAGTTTATGCTTTAATATTCCATACATGCATTTGTAACAACATCGCATCATTCTACAGAAAGCCCATGGTGCCCGCTAACGCCAAAGGTCAAGGTCACTGACTTAGAAATTTAAAATTCCGTGTTTGAAAAGTTAGAAGTTAACGCTCAGTTTATGCTTTAATATTCCATACATGCATTGTAACAACATTCCCGCATCATTCTACAGAAAGCCCATGATCCGCTAACGCCAAAGGTCAAGGTCGCTGACTTAGAAATTTCCGTGTTTGGAAAAGTTAACGCTCAGTTTATGCTTTAATATTCGTTTGGAGAAGTTAACGCTCAGTTTATGCTTTAATATTCCATACAGTGCATTTGTAACTAACATCCCGCATCATTCTACAGAAAGCCCATGATGCCCGCTAACAAGCCAAAGGTCAAGGTCACTGACTTAGAACTTTCCGTGTTTGGAAAAGTTAATGCTCAGTTTATGCTTTAATATTCCATACATGCATTTGTAACAACATCCTGCATCATTCTACAGAAAGCCCATGGTGCCCACTAACCCCAAAGGTCAAGGTCACTGACTTAGAAATTTCCGTGTTTGGAAAAGTTAACGCTCAGTTTATGCTTTGATATTCCATACATGCATTTTTAACAACATCCCGCATCATTCTACAGAAAGCCCATGTTGCCCGCTAACACAAAAGGTCAAGGTCACTGACTTAGAAATTTCCATGTTTGGAAAAGTTAACGCTCAGTTTATGCTTTAATATTCCATACATGCATTTGTAACAACATCCTGCATCATTCTACAGAAAGCCCATGGTGTTCCCGCAAACCCCAAAGGTCAA
>CM055269.1:82427284-82450997 GCA_029237695.1 Conchocele bisecta
ATCCTGGTGCCAGGTCCATGCCACACCAGAATCACTTCAGACTTACTTTTGACATCACTTTCGAAGGTGCTACAAATGGAACATTACGGAATAAGTTGTATATAGCAGATACAATACATAAATTCAATTAATTTTATATAGGATTACTATTGGTGTGGCGAATGGCTTTTAGAATTTACTGCTCGCGGGCATTCGCGGGTATTCTGTATCCTGAACACACGTCCGTTACCGAATCGGGGTTGCCGTCGGTGATACAGTGCGACCCCGTTAGTACACGGAAGTCCGGCGACATACAACCTTCCGTGTTGCTTATCCGAACCGTGCTATATCCGTTCTCGCCCAAGACGCATCATAATGTCAATAAAAAATACATGTACACTGTACACTGTGACTGCGAATGAACGACGTCGCCAATGCCTATAATATGCCATAAGTTTTCACCGTTATCTTCGCATGTAATAAATATATTGAATCCAAGAATTGTTAACGTCATGTTTCATTTATTCATCAATTTCATGTAGAATGTAGATCTACGCAGGTCCGTGCAATCCATTATTGTAAATGCGTGTAGAAAAAAGTGTAGTAATGATGACGCAATGACCCAATGACCGATATCCTGTTCCATCAGCTGCAACATCACGGACAAGCTCGTGCGTTGCAATCTGTGTTCATATGGTGAGCACACAGGTGGAAGACTCGGGACCTATGACACCAAAATAAATGCCTATTAAAAAAATCCCATTATCCCCACCCACCTGGTATCGTACTGTACATGACGTTAATAATAGAACGAGATCAAGTGGTGGGGTAATGGATATTTTTGTAATTTTCTTTTCTTTGTGTCACACGTCCGACTATTCCACCTGTGGGTTTGAGTACAGACCTGTATAGACGTTGTTTTGCCCGACGTGTTATAATATTGCACCAGTTCATGAGGTAATCAGGCTTATCACGTGAGATTTTCGACGAAGATGAATCTGATAATAGTGTACATTTTCTGTAAACGATATCGAATTTTGACGAATATTAAATTAGTAATTATTACGCATTTGCTCTGAAAATGTTATCAACTTTCCGATATATTTGCAGAAAAAAGTCAAATCATTCTCGGTGAAAATCTCAGTTATATAATAAAGTTGATTATCTCGTGCACTGGCTCAATTATGACATAGCGAAACAAGGCCAGTTGTCAGGTACACATTTGTGTACATGCGCCGGGGGCATGGGCAGTGCTGTAACACTTTAGTTAATCTGGGTCGAGTTAATTCTGCGTGACTGATACGCGATCTCCGATTGGTCAGCCTTTACACCTAATTAATATTGCACCAATGGTGAGCGCGAACGCATGCCGGAAAAATGAAATCGAGCACATAACAATTAGCACTGCTTTGTTACTGGTCTTACTGATCTTATTCCCAGTTTGCTCGGATTAATTTACGAAATGTGCAAACGTGATCAGCTGCACATTCACATCGGTGAGATAAAAGGAGGCTATGCGTCCATAAACAAAAAAAAATCGTCCATTTTGGGTCTTATTTGGGAAAGAATCGCAAATTTAACACGATTTCTGACAATAGTCGTGTAACGAATTTAACACGATTTTGATATACAAATAGGAAAAAAATTCGGGAGCCAAGGCACAACCGTGTACTAACCGAAATCGTGTTATAGTGAAGCGTGTACTAACAGGGTCGCACTGTATATATTTTGTTAAATCAAGTCCGTCCTGTTTAATATGACATAAATAGATTGATAATTTTCATTGTGCGACCGCGAGTAATTAATTATTCTCTGTGGGACGGTTTACTGGCTTGCCGAAATGAGCGATGGACTAGAATTTTATTTTAGGAAATCGGGAAAATTTTGGGTCGGCGGAAAAATAAAAAATAAAAGTGGACAGTAGGTCTTTTATTTTTATTTCCGTTTGACAAAAAATAGGGTCGGCGGGTTTGTAAACCAAGAAAATAAAAAATTCTGGCCTAACATGAATACGAATATACAATACACAGACATTTACAATAGCACGGCACAGATGTATATGAGCCTGGTATGCACGAGCAATAACAATGAGACCCATAACAGACCGGCCACCCATCTTGGGTGAGATGCAATAGGTGCACAGTGAGACATGGCAGTACAGTGAGATCCATAGCAGACCGGCCACCCATCCACGGGGATATGCAAATGCTAAACAGGGAGACCCGGCATGAAAAGGCATGAAGCAATTCAAATATACCAGAGCTATATATAAGGTGCTCACTTATCAAAAGAATATAATTATGGTATCATATTTTATGTGAATAAATATTATACAAATGCACTATGGCTATGACTAGTTTGATTCGATGTCTCGGTGAAGAATAACCGGCTGAAGGCTAATTCGCGGAGAATTATATTTTACGCATGCATGGCTACATCCAATCACAGTACTGGAAACAAACATACAACGAGACATATCACATAACATGTGTGGACAAATGAAATACAGACCCGCAAGAACACTATGTATCGATTCACGTGAAATAAATATGAAAGTTATATATTAATAGGGTCGCATGTTGAATTAATTACCATATAGCCACAGGTAAACATATCTGACCCTGTGACAAGGGCCCCGCCGAGAATCGGAGGTGCCCTATAGGTTTTGCCCTGTCTGTCCATCCGTCCGCCCGTTTATTTTTTGAAAGAGTTTGTAAGAGTTTCTCAAATCACCTATAATTTCTGTTTGCCTTCAGCTGACATCTGCATATTGCATGCATGCATTACCTAGTAACTATACATCATTCCAATTAATAAAATTACCCTCTCTACTGATCGTACGTGCGTCCATCTGTTTATTTATTAAAAGTTTTTGTAAGAGTTTCTCAAATCACCTATAATTTATGTTTACCTTCAGCTAACATCTTCATATTGCACACATGCATTACTAAGTAACGATACATCCTTCCACATTAATACAGTTACCCTCGCTACTGATCGTACATCCGTCAGTCTGTCTATTTATTTATTTGAAAGTTTTTGTAACAGTCTTCAAATAGGTGCCCTAAGTGCGTCGA
Source organism: Conchocele bisecta (assembly GCA_029237695.1). NCBI lineage: Eukaryota > Metazoa > Mollusca > Bivalvia > Lucinida > Thyasiridae > Conchocele > Conchocele bisecta. The sequence continues at coordinate 82,430,341 of CM055269.1, forward strand.
CAGGCCACATTTTCTAGTCTTATGATTTTTGACAGAAATTTGGGCGCAATTTTTAATTATAAAAAAAACGCTATAAAGGATAATGGAGTGCCAGCTTTCAAATGTCAACAACATAGGGTATGTAGATGCAATATCATGAAACTCATATTTAAACTTCATGTATAACGCTTACAAGCACGCGAGAGCACTTACAAAATGTATACAAATGTTTTCGTCTGAGTTGAGTGTGATCCTTAATGTGAGAGAACACCGGAGTACCTAATATATAAGTATAAACTACTCACATATTTATGTACATATTAATGTGGCGACCATCTTGAAAATTTCTTAATTAACATATGGGTCAGTAACCTATAAGTAAATACATTATACGAAGCACAAAATGAAACCCAATATCGATTGAAATGCACACATTGAATTTGCAACGCATATTTAAACTTGTTAACGCCATTGTGAGAAATGAGGCAGGGTATTGGTGGCCATCTTGGATGTCCATTTGTATTATATGACGTATGTCTAACGTCCACAGTGCATGCCTAAAAGCAATATATAATATATTACAGAACTATGTTTTTCGTTTCAGACTATTAAGACTCAAACACCTGGTTTTGTTGTTTTGGGCATCCATTTTGGACTCCCATCTTGGAGTATGAAAAAAGCTCAAGGGTGACAGAGTGTCATCCATCGGATTCCAATAATATAAGTCCTGAAGATGCAAAATCACCAAAACCCCATTGTATATACACCAAGTCCGGGTCCCGTGGTAGTTCGGCAGGACTATTAGCTGTTACTGGGACGTTTAACCCATTCACTTTCATTTCTAGTTCTTGGACCAGCTGATAAACTTGATGACAAACTCTAGCTTGGTATTCACTATTTTATTTTTAGAACAGAACAGACGGCAGTCCTAACTAACAGTCAGGGTCCCATTGACCCTTCGTCAACCCCAAAGTCCCAGCCAAGCACCCAGCCAAAACCACAGACAGACTCACAGACAACAGGTACAGTGGATCATTTCAACCTGTAGTCAATTTCACCAATATTGCTAAGGATATTTATCTAGCAAAGTATACTTTGAGGGAGTAATCATTTATTTTCCCTGAAATGCATTATTTCATATAGAACTAACGACTGCATAATTATATTTGATGATTAAAACTATGCAAAATTATTTACTGAATTTGTTCCATTATCACAGCCATTTATAACAGTAGAAACAGTATAATAACAATTAATACATTTATCCTTAAATTGAAAATGTCTCCCTCAAAGTGTACTTAGCAAGATAAGTATACTTAGCAATTTTGGTGAAATCGACTACAGGAACTTCAAGCTTCAAGTTGATTTATGTACCGTTTATTTAACCAGGTGAGCTAAACAAACGAGTCGGATCTGCTTCACATTGCACACACGCATTGCTCCAATGGTCCTCTCCCGCCCTGTGATAAATCCACATTCGTCCTGCCCCCGCTAAGCCCAGGGTCAAATCACAGACTTGGTGCTTTCGAAACCTTAATGCTCGGGTAAATGGCTTATAATTTCTGTTTCCTTACTCGGATCTGCTTCACTTTTCACACACGCATTGCTCCAATGGTCCTCTACCGTCCTGTGACAAATCCACATTCGTCCCGCCCCCACTAAGCCTCGGGTCAAGGTCACAGACTTGGTGCGTTTGAAACCTTAACGCTCGGGTAAATGTCTTGTAATTTGTGTTTCCTTGCTTGGATCTGCTTCACATTTCACACACGCATTGCTCCAATGGTCCTCTGTCACCTTGTGACAAATCCACATTTGTCCCGCACGCACTAAGCCCAGGGTCAAGGTCACAGACTTGGTGCGTTCGAAACCTTAACACTGGGTAAATGCCTTATAATTTCTGTTTCCTTGCTCGGATCTGCTTCACATTTCACACACGCATTGCTCCAATGGTCCTCTGCCACCATGTGACAAATCCACATTCGTGCCGCCCCCGCTAAGCCCAGGGTCAAGGTCACAGACTTGGTGCGTTCGAAACCTTAACGCTGGGTAAATCCCTTATAATTCCTGTTTCCTTGCTCGGATCTGCTTCACATTTCACACACGCATTGCTCCAATGGTCCTCTACCGCCCTATGACAAATCCATATTTGTCCCACCCCCGCTAAGCCCAGGTTCAAGGTCACAGACTTGGTGTGTTCGAAACCTTAACGCTGGGTAAATGGCTTATAATTTCTGTTTCCTTCCTTTGATCTGCTTCACATTTCACACACGCATTGCTCCAATGGTCCTCTACCGCCCCGTGACAAATCCACATTTGTCCCGCCCCCGCTAAGCCCAGGGTCAAGGTCACAGACATGGTGCGTTCCAAACCTTAACGCTTTGGTAAATGCCTTATAATTTCTGTTTCCTTGCTCGGATCTGCTTCACATTTCACACTCGCATTGCTCCAATGGTCCTCTGCCACCCTGTGACAAATCCACATTCGTGCCGCCCCCGCTAAGCCCAGGGTCAACAAGGTGACAGACTTGGTGCGTTCAAAACCTTAACGCTCGGGTAAATGCCTTATAATTTCTGTTTCCTTGCTCGGATCTGCTTCACATTTCACACTCGCATTGCTCCAATGGTCCTTTGCCACCCTGTGACAAATCCACATTCATCCCGCCCCCGCTAAGCCCAGGGTCAAGGTCACAGACTTGGTGCGTTCGAAACCTTAACGCTGGGTAAATGCCTTATAATTTCTGTTTCCTTGCTCGGATCTGCTTCACATTTCACACACGCATTGCTCCAATCGTCCTCTGCCACCCTGTGACAAATCCACATTCGTGCCGCCCCCGCTAAGCCCAGGGTCAAGGTCACAGACTTGGTGCGTTCGAAACCTTAACGCTCGGGTAAATGGCTTATAATTTCTGTTTCCTTGCTCAGATCTGCTTCACATTTCACACACGCATTGCTCCAATGGTCCTCTACCACCCTGTTACAAATCCACATTCGTCCCGCCCCCGCTAAGCCCAGGGTCAAGGTCACAGACTTGGTGCGTTCGAAACCTTAACGCTCGGGTAAATGGCTTATAATTTCTGTTTCCTTGCTCAGATCTGCTTCACATTTCACACACGCATTGCTCCAATGGTCCTCTACCACCCTGTTACAAATCCACATTCGTCCCGCCCCCACCAAGCCCAGGGTCAAGGTTACATACTTGGTGCGTTCGAAACCTTAACGCTTGGGTAAATCGCTTATAATTTATGTTTCCTTGCTCGGATCTGCTTCACATTTCACACACGCATTGCTCCAATGGTCCTCTGCCACCCTGTGACAAATCCAGATTCAAATATGCCTTGTTTTCTTTGGCTGCCAGCGGGGGCATTCGTGTGCCGACAGGCCAGATTTCTAGTCTAGTTATAACTTCCGTTTCTTTACAGGGAACGACTTGATACTTCATATGTGCATTAATCTGACAATCCTCTATTGTGCTACAGCAAATCCATGAGCCACCCCCCACCCCTTTCCCCAAGGTCAAGGTCACAAACTTAGCACATTCATACATGCATTCCTCATGTGAATAGCTATCATGCTGTAGAAAATCACCAACTTAGTGCGTTCATAAACTTAGCGTTGGGTTAAATTTTGTTTTACTTCTGTTTTCAGGGAGCGCATTGATATTTCATACATGCATTCATCTTAATATGCTATATCATGCTATTGCAAATCCACTACCCACCTTCCACCACTGACCTCAATGTCAAGGTACACCGCACACCCCTTAACCCAAGGTCAAGTTATATAATATTCATGTTTTTAGCTCACCTGAGCGAAGCTCATGTGAGCTATTGTTACCGCAATGTGTCCGTCGTTCGTCGTCGTCCGTCGTCGTCCATGAACATTTTCAAAGGTCTTCTCCTCGGTAACCATTGGGCCTATAGTCCCCGAACTTCATGGTCAAGGTCCTTAGGTAGAGGGATTACAAACTTATTAAAATGATGTCATAACGTAATCCAAGATGGCCGCCATCTAAAAATAGCACAAATTCTTCAAAACTCTTCATCTCAAGAACCGCCAACCGGATTTCGACAAAACTTGGTAGGAATGATCGATCTACACTGCTCTTTCAAAGTTGTTAAAATGGTGACCCCGGGGTCAAAAATGGGCGTGGCCCGTGAGGTCAAATTTGATTTGGTCATGTCATATATCAAATCGAAGGTATCAATGAAGCGATCACTCTGGTGCATTTTTTGTCGAAATCGGATGGTTATGTCATCCAAGATGGCCGCCGAAATGTCAAAAGGTCAAAAGGTCAAAATTCTTTTTCACAGGAATGATTGATGTACAATGCTCTTTCAAAGTTGTTAAAATGGTTAAAAAATGGGAGTGTCCCGTGGGGTCAAATTGGTGTCAAATTTTATTTTTGACCGAATATGGTCATGTTATATATCAAATCGAAGGGATGAACGAGGCGATCACTCTCGAAATTGGATGGTTATGTCATCCAAGATGGCCGCCGAAAGGTCAAAAAGTTGTTCTTTTATCAGATGATTTCAAAATTATTCTTCACATGAACCGCTTGGGCCATGGTGGCCAAACTTCACAGTGTGAATGGTCCATGTGTGAAGCCTTTTCAGATTTGTTAAAGCGGAGGTCGTCGCTAATCCAAGATGGCCACCGCCTAAGAATAGCACAAATTCTTAAAAAATCTTCTTCTCATGAACCACCAGCCTGATTTCGACGAAACTTGGTAGGAATGATCGATGTAGAATGCTCTTTCAAACATTTTAAAATGGTGACACCGAGGTCAAAAATGGGCGTGGCCTGTGGGGTAAAATTTTATTTTTGACCGAATATGCTCATGTCATATATCAAATTGAAGGTATCGATGAGGCGACTGCTCTGGTGCTCTTGTGCTCTGGTATTTGTCGGAATCGGATGATTATGTCATCCATGATGGCCACCAAAAGGTCCATTTATTCAAGATTTTGAACGTCTTTTTCTCAGGAAGCACGTAGCCGATGCTGGCCAAACTTCATAGTAAGTTAAGATCCTTGGGTGAAGCATTTTCAGATTTGGTAAAATGAGTGTCATCGCTTAATCCAAGATGACCGCCATCTAAAAATAGCACAATTTTTTTAAAACACATATGAACTCAATGTCACATTCTCCTCTGGTGTTCATGGAGTCAAGTGAGCGAATTATGGCCATCATGGCCCTCTTGTTTATACAACTGTGCCAAGTTTCAGTGAAGGCTGCCAACAGGCGAGCTTCGTTGTCTTCTGACAACTCTTGTTAACAGATGGACTCCATAAGTAAGCAAATAGCATGCATTCTCGAACAATGATATACATGTATTTCGAAACACAATACCAGTCAAGCGTTTCGTCAGCAGACAATGTATCGTCAGCAGTCAATGTATCGTCAGCACTGCAGGGCTTCTAAAATTTTCAGTTTGTCGGTTCTGGACCGATTTTTTAACTCAGTCGGCTGCTATTTCGCTATAAACCTTGTGAATTTACCGTTTTTGACCACCAAGTAATGTCCATTTTATGACACATATTCGCGGGCCATAATAAATAGATTGGCTTCAGCGTAAAGATACAAGAGTTCCTAGACTCAACATTTCTGATGATGTTAAAATAAAACTAGAAAAAGTCGATGGCGCGCCATCGCAATATACCCACTTTCCCCAAATGCTAAATCCGAAAGGGGGAGGTAATCCATGATGGAGGGTCGGATAAAAAATCCGAATTCACTTTGCGCATCAGCACATCAAAAGGAAGCTACGAACCAAATATCAGACGCGTAGGTATTAAGGTGAAAAAGTTTTTCGAGTTACAAGGAAAAAATGGGAAATTCTGAGTCCGAAAGGGGGAGATAATCCATGATGGAGGGTCGGATGAAAAATCCGAATTCACTTTGCGCATGTGCACATGATAACGAAGCTACATAGCAAATATGAGGCGCTTAGGTATGAAGGTGAAAAAAGTTTTTCGAGTTACAAGGAAAAATGGAAAATTCTGAGTCGGAAAGGGGGAGATAATCGATGATGGAGGGTCGGATCAAAAATGGGAATTCACTTTGCGCATGTGCACATGATAACGAAGCTACATAGCAAATATGAGGCGCGTAGGTATGAAGGTGAAAAAGTTTTTCGAGTTACAAGGAAAAAAATGGGAAATTCTGAGTCCGAAAGGGGGAGATAATCCATGATGGAGGGTCGGATGAAAAATCCGAATTCACTTTGCGCATCTGCACATGATAACGAAGCTACATAGCAAATATGAGGCGCGTAGGTATGAAGTTGAAAAAGTTTTTCGAGTTACAAGGAAAAAATGGGAAATTCTGAGTCAGAAAGGGGGAGATAATCCATGATGGAGGGTCGGATCAAAAATCCGAATTCACTTTGCGCATCTGCACATAATAACGAAGCTACATAGCAAATATGAGGCGCGTAGGTATGAAGGTGAAAAAGTTTTTCGAGTTACAAGAAACGTGACGGACGTACGGATTTACGGACGTACGGACGGACGGACGGACGGACGGACGGATGGACGGACGGACGGACGGACACCCGTGACAAAAACAATATACCCATTTTTTTTCCCCAAAAAAGTCCGAAATATCCGAATTCACTTTGCGCATCTGCACATGATAACGAAGCTACATAGCAAATATGAGGCGCGTAGGTATGAAGGTGAACAAGTTTTTCGAGTTACAAGGAAACAATGGGAAATTCTGTGTCCGAAAGGGGGAGGTAATCGATGATGGAGGGTCGGATCAAAAATGGGAATTCACTTTGCGCATCTGCACATGATAACGAAGGTACATACTAAATATCAGGCGCATAGGTATGAAGGTGAAAAAGTTTTTCGAGTTACAAGGAAAAAATGGGAAATTCTGTGTCCGAAAGGGGGAGATAATCCATGATGGAGGGTCGGATGAAAAATCTGAATTCACTTTGCGCATCTGCACATGATAACGGAGCTACATAGCAAATATGAGGCGCGTAGGTATGAAGGTGCAAAAGTTTTTCGAGTTACAAGGAAAAAATGGGAAATTCTGAGTCCGAAAGGGGGAGATAATCCATGATGGAGGGTCGGATGAAAAATCCGAATTCACTTTGCGCATCTGCACATGATAACGAAGCTACATATGAAATATGAGGCGCGTAGGTATGAAGGTGAAAAAGTTTTTCGAGTTACAAGAAACGTGACGGACGTACGGACGTACGGACACCCGTGACGAAAACAATATACCCATTTTTTTTCCCCAAAAAAGTGGGTATAATAAAGAAACCATGCACTGTGTTTATCTGTGTTCGTAATATTTAACCCCAAGTAACTGACACGGACTATCGGCCCGGGCTATTCCATATTAAGTTAGGAACTGTTACATTACGCTGTATTAGGGGTCATTTTTGTGTATAAAAAATGTACATGTACTTAGGAATGCCGCAGATCCTGATGAGCCGGCTCACGTGATCTACAATTCGCAAACATTTTGATAAACGACAAGGTACATCTGTCGTGTTAAAAGCGTGACTCACTAGGCATCAGGGATTAGGGATCAATTGAAGTGCTAAATCACACCGCCGATGTACATTGAACTCGATCTGAGGGTATGTATTCGCGATATTTTAAAAGGGACGAAACAAGGACGCCTCAAAGCGATCGGGGCCGAACAGGTATTCGTGTTAAAACGTGTAACCGTTGTACACGTTTCAACGCTTTCATATAGCTACACGCTTCCAGGTAAAGCATTGTACACGTTTCAACTCTTTCACCTCGCTACATATGTATACGCGAAAGCGTGTTATACGCCTTGAAGCTAAACGTATTACACACTTTAAAACTAAACGGTTTGACAATGTGTATTACACGTATACGAACCGTATTATACGTTTAAACAATGTATACAACGCTACAGCAAACCGTTGCGTTCACGTTGCGTTCACGTTGCGTTCGCGTTGAGTTTGCAAGTGTTGTCTACGGTTTAACAAAAACGTAGACTGCACTGTAATTGGCATTATTATACATTTTATATCAGATGTACATGTTCACACTGATATCAGGGGCGATAACCGTGTTTCATTAAAATACTAACGGACATTACTATTTATTATCAGTATTTCTTTTTGAATGTGCAATGTACATCCCTAGTGAAAATGTGAACGAAATCCCATTGAAATCCCAATGGGATTTCACTGAAAAATTTGGTCGAAATCCCAATGGGATTTTACTGAAATCCCATTGGGATCTCGGTGAAATCTCACTGGAATTTCAGTAAAATCCCACTGTGATCCTGGTGAGATCTTGTTAAAATCCCACTGAAAAATTTGGTCGAAATCCCACTGGGATCTCGCCAGATTTCAGTGAAATCCCACTGAGATCTCATTGGGATTTCTCAAAATTTCACTGGGATCTCGCCAGATTACAGTGAGATCCCACTTTATTTCAGTGAAATCCCACTGGGATCTCCCCAGATTTCAGTGGGATCTCATCGGGATTTCTCAAAATTTTACTGGGATCTCGCCAGATTACAGTGAGATCCCACTTTATTTCAGTGAAATCCCACTGGGATCTCGCCAGATTTCAGTGAGATCTCAATGGGATTTCTCAAAATTTTACTGGGATCTCGCCAGATTACAGTGAGATCCCACTTTATTTCAGTGAAATAAAAATAACTCGAACTAGAATTAACTCTTAATGTAAATTTATCCAAGTTATGGATACAAGTCTGCGGCCGGCTTCACTTTCATATTTCAGTTCATGTTTTTTTTAGCCTTTTTTTTCTCTGCATAAGTCTTCAGTCCATTTGACAAGGTTTTTATGTTTGTGAATGTCCTTGATGCAACGTCTTGTGTAGTCAGGTTCAGAGACTGGCAGTATGGGCCGGGAAAATCCATTGCTCGTCTTTCACTGCTGAAAAATATATGAAATTGTGTGGCAGAGCGACGGTAGTAGGGAAAGAAGGTGGGTTACAGGTATTAATGGCACCCCCCGGCCCCTCATAATTAGTGTCTGTGGCTGGAGAAATGGGCTTATGGGTTTTGTGTCTAGTGTAGATCCAGATCAGCCTGTGCATCCGCAGTCTGATCAGGATCTGCACTGCTCACAAATCCCTTATGCCCCATTTCTCCATTCACAGCTACAAATGAGGATATATAATTGCAAGTTATTTTTTGTTACCTATGACAATGTTTCATTGCCTCCAAAATAAAACAGTTTGCTTTCAAAAATAAAATACATGTTTCAAAACAACATTTAATGATTTATGTCAATATTTTAGAAGAATAGTGAAGTAAACTTTAAATTCACTTAAAATACCCATTTGTGAACTTCGATGTGCATAAATTATGCATATTTAGTTAATACCCAACTGAAATATCACGAAATTCGGGTTCTGGTAACATCGATTGGAAAAAGTTGCAAAAGGACGAAACTACGTAGGTACGAAATCGCGGAAATTCTCCAAGATATTTGCGGATTTTTTTTACGTTTTTTTACAATAGAGTTAGCCAAATCAGATTGAAATAAATAATTAATAATGTAATAAACATTATTAGTTCTTGACATCAAATGATTCCATCAGAATATATCGATTTCGTACGTAAATCTTGAAACAAAACTTTCGCACTTTTCGTCGAAGCAGAAAGTTGCAATCATCGGCCTTTCGGATGGCAATTTAATGATAATTTCAACCGTTTAAACATCATATTTGTGACAGAAAACATCAATAAACTACAGTTAAGATATTTACCTTAAATTTACAACATGTCTGGAACAATCAACGCTTTGTAGATCGAACTGTTGGTAGATTTTCTCAACCAGGTATAGCGCGAATAGGATTTTGATTTTCCAAAATGGCGCCCGCGTGCGAGTGGACAGAATTTGCGCGGAAGGGTACATTTGAAAAATTGAATGCGAAGTTCAATATTAGGTTCTGAAACACAAATTTAGTATCAAATAAAAGATATTTCTTCGTAATTTTCATAAATATATGCATAATATGGATAATTTAATGATTTGATGGGCGACGAGGCCGTAACTTTTGGGATTATTTACGTCTCAAGTCCTATGTTAATTATGCAAATGTCTCGGTGTACGTCATTCAATTTTCTGTCAATCAAAATCCATCTCATGAGATATAAACAGCCCGCAAATCATTTCTAAGCCGGTAGCTGGTACCAAAGCACTCGCAGACATTGCACATTTTTATCAGTGGGATCGAGTTGGTTAATCCCCAGTTAATTATCCAATTAAGTTAATACATGATAAAACAATATTTATGACACATAATTATAATACAGTGGCTTCGGAACGTGGGCAGCAGCAGGGCTGTACAAATCGGCACGCCCGACGCCCGGGACAAGTCGGTTTTGGTCTCGGGCAAGTGGCTCTATGCTGAAAGTTAGTCCCGGGCAAGTCACTATTTTCCATTGAAACGTCCCGCCACAAGCCTGTTTTCTTCACTAGACTAATCCTAAATTGTAACATTTCATCGATCGATAACGCCTAGGCGTGTGTCGGCTTCCCTGTGGCGATACACACTTACACAGAAGCTGCTATACTGTGTATATAGCAAGAAAAGTTATATACTAGCTGTGACCCTGATTAGATTAATTTATTCAAATTTGAAAGCATAATCCCACCGACATTTCCGCATGAACTCTGAAGTTTGTGTCAACTTGTCAACACCATTTACGGAAAATATTTTGGAAATCGATATCGGCGAAATATGGCGATAGACCTTTCGGAATACACATTTACGGGTATGAAATTATTAAAAAAAATAAAATTATTTTTGTTATTTCTCAATGAAAGTATACGATGTGACCACTCATTTGAATCGTCTCAACGAGAAGGAATAAATGGTGGTCGCGGCATATACTTCTGAGTTCATAGAAGGAAAATATTTGTCCGCAAACATAAGCGTATCCTCAGCATGAAATGGGTTACTGCATGATTGCCCCGTGATGCGATGATGAAAGTCACACGTTCGCGACGTCTGTGGGACATCAAAAGACGTGTTGACCAATCAGTAACATTTCAAAACATAGCCTAAAGGTCATACAGTTTACAGCCTCGTGCTGAATGAGGTCATACAATAAACACCTGTACACACAGCTGGGTGTATCGATTTTTTGCACAAAGCATCACACAAATCTCGTCTGTGTAATATGTGTCGGGTGTAATCGCATCTGGATTTGGAATTCACATATCCCCTGGCACGGATACTGCACTGTATGCATATTAACATGATTACCTGATTAAAGGTATTACATTTGCTAACATACTAATAATAATTATTTCATGTACTTTAAACTTACAGAAATCACGAATCAACTAATTACACGATGACTATGACGTCCGACGATCTTTTTTGATTTTTTTTCTTTGTTTTCCTTTTTCTTCTCTATTTTTTTAATATTTGTTTGGGATCCACGAGAGACCCGCGTTATAATGGAGATCACGCTATACGCGATCGCGTTATAATGGAGCTGCAGTGTAATTAGCGAATTAACAGCTGTTGCCAACAAAAAAAACCTGAAATTTCAAAAAGTTTATTATTTACCGTTCCGCGAACATACTGATAGACATTAAATATTGTAAATATAGACGTGATTTCATTTTCGAGACGGTCAAATGAGTGGACTCCCCGGAATATGTATACGTAAATTATAATTTCCAGGACAAGTCACTTTTGTCAAGTCACTTGTCCAGGACAAGTGGCGACCGCCGCCTCAATATTTGGACAGCAAAAAAAAATAAAAAAAAAATTTTGCTGCGAGTTTGGGATCGGGAAATGATCATTATTTCATTGAAATCTCGCTGAGATCTAAGTGAAATTTCACTGAGATTCTCAGTGAAATTTCACTTGGAAGCTGAACCGGGAATTCACTGTGATTTCACTGAAATTCAGTGAGATTTCATCGAATTTCACTGAGATTTGGAAATAACACCGGGATATGATAATCTCAGTGAATTTCACTGGGATTTCAGTGAAATCTCAGTCACATTTTCACTAGGGATACTTTATAATCTGTCGAAAATATTATTTTTTTAGATGTCATTAATAGTTCGGCATCGCAAACAACGTATCCGATGATTTGACCGCAGGCAAATGCGGAAGTGGATTTTGGGATACCTAGGTTCTGAAATCAACGAAGCCACACCTATTCTATTCTATGCTGATTGGTTGAATCCATTTTTAGCTCACCTGAGCAAAAGGCTCAATTGAGCTATTGTTGCCGCTTTTCGTCCATCGTCGTCGTCCGTCCACAATTTCAAACGTCTTCACCGGAACCGCTGGGACAATGTTTGTCAAACTTCCCACACATGGTACATAGGTAGGGGGATTACAAATTTGTTAAAATGGAGGTCGTCGCCAATCCAAGATGGCCACCGTGACGTATTTCGACGAAACTTGGCAGGAATTATCGAGGTACAATGATCTTTCAAAGTTGTTAAAATCGTGACCCCGTTGTCAAAAATGGGCGTGGCCCGGGGGTCAACTAGTGGTCAAATTTCATATTTGACCGAATATGGTCGCATCATATATCAAATCAAAGATATCGACGAGACAATCACTCTGGTGCAGTTTTCATCAATATCGGATGATTACGTTATCCAAGGTGGCCGCCGAAAGGTCAAAATGTCATCCTTTTATTTGAGATTTCAAACATCTTCTTCACTGGTTGGCAAATGCTAGCCAAACTCACAATTATGGTCCTTGGGTGAAGCCTTTTCAGATTTGTTAAAATGGAGGTCGTCGGTAATCCAAAATGGCCGAAGTCTAAAAATAGCATAATTCTTTAAAAAAATATTTTACTCACAAACGGGCTGGACGGATTTCGACCAAACTCGGCAGAAATGATCGATGTTCAATGCTCTTTCAAAGTTGTTAAAATTGTGACCCGGTGGTCAAAAATGGGCATGGCCCGGGGGTCAAATAGGAGTCAAATTTGATTTTTGACCGAATATGGTCGCATTGCTCTGGTACATTTTTTAGCGAAATTGGATGATTACGTCATCCAAGATGGCCGCCCAAATAAAATGTAGGCTGGAAGCTACCTATTGTGGTCTCCAAACCTCGCGAAGTTTTGTCACATTGACACTATGTGCCTGTCATGGGCTTATTTTGATGTTTATTTCGTGAAAACTTTACATACCAGTATTTGCATGGTTTTTAGCCAGGTTTTTAAAAAAAATCCCGTCTATTGGATTGGCGAAAGCCGGGTGTGGCCGGCGGGCGTGTCCACAATCAATGTTGAGTTTTCTGTTAAATGTCCATTTCTCTGTTACTGTACAACCTAGAACCACCAAACTTTGACAGCTTCATAGGCAAGGGCTTCCCACCACATACCACTATCCAACATGTAAGAAAACCGATAACTTTCCTTCGGCGATCATGCCCAAATCAACATCTCAGATTCATTGACTGATAGTGAATTTATATTATGTATCATACAATCATAAAAACAGTTTTGTCATGTTTGTGCCATTGTATTATCTGTTACCCAAGTATCTATGCATTGAAAAAAAAACGGCCTTCGTGGCTTTGCCTCCTTTCTTGCTATGACATTGCACAGGTGAATGATATAAGGCCATCATTGCCCTCTTGTTTGTTATCTGTCCTAATCAGTGACAGACGTGTGAAGCTACTTTCAAACAGTTGCCCGCCGGATGTCAACACTAATGAATCCGCGAGGCCACACATATTCAGAGCTGATTGGTTGAGTCCAGTTTGATGCACATGGAATAATAGATACACTGTGCACATCAGGATGCTTTCTACAGTACCAAATCCAATATTGATGTGTTTGTTTTTACACATGCTTGATTGTTATATTGCATGACTAAAATTGTGTAACTTGAATGTCCCCATGCTTATTTTTCCGTGATAGATAAAGGAAATACTGTAATGTTTTTGAATACTCAAATATAACTAAATCACATATTTTGTTCTTGCCTACTGACTTGTTTCAAATGAATAGAAAATGTTTAGACTTGATGTTTCCAAAAGAATATTGTTGTTTTGCCAAATTGGGGTTACATTGATTAAACATAGTTGTGTCCTATATGTGGCTGTGACTGGAGAAATGTGGTTTGTGTGATTTAATTTGTGACCAGTGTACGTCCTAATAAAATAGAACACTCCTGTAGTCTAAAGACGATATAGATTGCGGGCAATTAATTGCTCTGATAAATACAGCGGATGTTGACATAATCTTTAAACAACATATGGCCGCGAGATATGCCGTCATTGGCCCTGTAGTGCACCCCACCCCCGTGGCAATTAAAGCGACTAATTTTTCCGCCGCTTGCCCGTCATCCCAGGTATTTGGCTTTCCTTAATTGACCCCATGTACAGTAAGTGGACAATGGCCGACAATAATAATGTTATGACAGTTTGACCAGCATAGCACCAGGTCCATCTATGTACCAAGCAGCTCTGATAAGTGTCTACTCTGTTGCCCTCCTGGTCACTGATTTAGCATTATATATAAGTACTATCGGGGAAAAATAGATTGTAACCTGACAATGTAAATATAAATATATAAAGATTGGTATCCTACAGCTGTTGAAAATTGCATAGTATGTCCATTTTGTCACTCACTGTCGCATTTCAGTATGTAGTTTATAACTAGGTCATTCTTATATTTATACAGTACAACTAAGGTCCCATATATTTTATATCGGCGCTCTAATCAACTGGAGTTCTAAGGAGTCTGTTGAACTATTAAGCGTACTAATCCCATTATGCCTACATTTCGGCTGTACTACGCATACGTCATATACCCATGTAACCGCAAAGGGAAATAACTGTGGTAATCAAAACAAGAGGAAGTTAGTCATGCAGTGACCGCTGGAAAACTGGCTGTCCGGAATAAGAAATCCGTAAAAGAATGGCACATAATGGTCGGATTACAGTGAAATTTGTTTTATTTGTTTTATTTGATAAAAATTATGAATACATAGCGTATCACGAAAACAGAACCTGGTTATATCTCCTTTAAGGAAACCCGGTTATCGCACCTGATATCAATGTGGAAATTTACGTCTGATATAAAATGTATAATACATGTAATGCCAATCAATACGTGGAGAAATGGTGAATGAATGTTTATTTTGCCAGAAAATGTCTCTGATGATGTCTCTGATATAAACAACATTTTGTGCCTACTGAGTGGGCATGTACCTAACAAATGAGTATTCAAATTTAATAATTAGCGATAATTTGAATTAAGAATGCGACATTCGCAGAAATTAGATAAGAACATTTACTAGTTATGCCACCGCAACTTGTGTCACTGGTAACTGAGTTACAGGCATGAAACTATATAGGAATGTTAATCAGCATGTGTAGCTGTGCACCTGGTGTTTTCTTTGCGGTATCATCCAGTAATATGGAGTTATGACACTTGACTTAGAGAAAATTGGCAATTACAAGGAAACCCCTCTAAACCAGACACCCTGGGGACCCTGTTGTGTCTAATTATACCTCCCGCAACGAGTTGTGGGGGGGTATACTGGAGTCAGGTTGTCCGTCCGTTCGTCCGTGCATCCGTCCGTCCGTCCGTTCGTGCGTCCGTAAACTTAACATCAGAGAAATATTGTTATAACTTCTATTTCCTTCATCTAAAATGCTTGATATTTCACACATGTATTCCTGTAAGGCTCTACTACCATACTGTGCCAAATACACGACCGTCCAACCCCCGCAGATCCCAAGGTCAAGGTCAAATACTTAGTCCGTAAACTTAACATCAGAGAAATATTGTTATAACTTCTATTTCCTTCATCTAAATGCTTAATGTTTCACATGCATTCCTGTAAGGCTTACTACTGTGCCAAATCACGACGTTCCAACCCCGCTGATCCAAGGTCAAGGTCAAATACTTAGTCTCTTTACAAAACTTAACATCAGAGAAATATTGTTCTAACTTCTATTTCCTTATCTAAAATTCTTTAATATTTCACACATGCATTCCTGTAAGGCTCTAATACCATGCTGTGCCAAATCCATGACCGTCCAACCCCCGCTGATCCCAATGTCAAGGTCAAATACTTAGTCTCTTTACAAAACTTAACATCAGAGTAAATAAGTTATAACTTCTATTTCCTTCATTGAAAATTCTTATTATTTCACTTGTGCATTCCTCTAAGGTTGTACTATCATGCTGTGACAAATCTACGACTGTCCAACCCCGCTGATCCCAAGGTCAAGGTCACATACTTAGTCTCTTTACAAAACTTAACATCAGAGAAATATGTTATAACTTCTATTCTTTCATTGAAAATTCTTAATATTTCATGCTGTGACAAATTCCCGCTGATCTCGAGGTCAACGTTCACATACATACCGTTATAGCCTCGAATTAACGCCCCCTTCTAATAAACGCCCCCCACCCCCCCAAATAAAAATAAAAAAAAATAATTTTTTTTTACCTTTTTTTTTAATGACCGCCAATTTCAAAGACAAATAATCCTTAAATCCTTATTTGTGTTTGAAATTGGCGGTCCTTGGTAATTTTTTTTTTTTTTTTTTTTTTACTGACTAAACTGTAAACGAGGTTATACAGTAGTCTCTTTACAAAACTTAACATCAGAGAAATCGGTTATAACTTCTATTTCCTTGCTCGGATCTGCTTCACATTTCACACACTCATTGCTCCAATGGACCTCTACCACCCTGTGACAAATTCACGTTCATGCCACTCGCGCTAATCCCAGAGTCAAGGTCACAAGCCCACACACTTGGAAATTTTTACATATTTTAGGGGTACCTGGGCCCACGCGGGGGGTATTCCGTAAGCCTCACCTGACCAATCTAGTTTAGATGGGTTTCAATGTAATTTATGTCATTGTCCTGTCTGTTCATAACAGCAAATGACAAAAATTGGCCATCGATTGCTTAATTACAGACTGAGTGGAACCTCTCTAAACCGGACCCCTCCCCAGGGTGTCCGGTTTAGAGAGGTTCAACTGTATTTCCAAAAGTGTTTGATTGATAGTTGTGAAGTTCTGCATCTCGGGTTTTTGATGGGAATTTATCTAGTATTGGCAGAGTTATGGCTCTTGACAAGTGAACATTGCATATGTTTTATTATCTCCCAATATACAGAAAAAACAAGGTAGCTACATATATGCTGTTCTTGTCTTAAATTCTAATTTTCCAAGTCCCGATAACATGCAGTGGTGGTATGGGGGGGGGGGGGGGAGACATGCTTTTGTCTGAAAAACAATCCTCTAGTTTATTTCTGGGATCGGGCCATTGTGCTATTTAGTCATACTCACTATTAGTCATATGCTATTTAGTCATAACAGGAAAAACTAGAGCACAGTCTTATACCCACTTTTCCCAAATGCTAAATCGAAAAGGGGGAGATAATCCATGAGTGGGGGTCAAATCAAAAATTGAAATTAACTTCGCTCATCTCCACACAATAAGGAAGGCACACACCAAGTTCAGTCCCTAGCTATTACGGTTAAAAAGTTTTACTTCTTACAAGACAAAATGTGGGTGACAGGTGGGAGCATGTGATGGGTAATTTAACGATCGGGGTTCATCCATACCGAAATCCTGACTGGAGACCTTGTTTGGCCCTCACATATGTCTTTGGCATTTTGTATGTAACAGTTGAATCTGCTGGTTATACCGCTTATGTGAGTATTACGATTATTCATAATCCCATTTTAGGGGAAGGGTCCAAGTGACTGGTGTGGTATGGACCTGGTACCATGTCAGGTTATTCTAATTTCAGGGCTGAATATATTTTTTCTCCATGTAAATAATCCGTTCTGATTTTGGAATTTCCCCCCCAATGCAGCAGGTTAACGGGATTGAACCCTTTGGCCGGCCTTTCATGACATTAGCTGTTGATAGGCCGTTAAACACTAATAAACAAATAAATACAAGGCAAAATTGAGAGATTGTAAGTAAAAAAGGGGAAGATAATACATTACCGGGGGTCACATAAAAAATCAAAATTCACCAAGTTTCAAGTCCCTAGCTATTACAGTTATTTGTTTGTTTTGTTTGTTTATTGGTGTTTAACGGCCTATCAACAGCTAAGTTAATTTAAGACCTGGCCAACGGGTTTGATCCCACATTTAACCTGTTGCATTGGGGGAAAATCCCAAAATCAGAACGGAATATTTACATAAAAAAACAAATATATACAGCCCTGACCTGACCTGGTACCAGGTCCATACCACACCAACGCCACTTGGCCCCTTCCCCTAAAGCAATAAGATTACAAATAATCATAATACTCACATAAGGGGTATAACCAGATTCAACTGTCACATACAAGAATGCAAACGACGTGATGGTCAAACCAGGTCTCTGGTCGGAATTCCGATAAGAATGAAGCCTGATCGTTAAATTACCATTCGCATGCTGAGATAATCCATGACCGAGGGTCAAATCGAGGTTCAAAATTCACTTTGCGTATCTACACACCATACGGAATGCACACATCAAGTTTCAAATCCCTACCTATTACGGTTAATACGTTTTACTTCTTACAAGGCAAAATTGGGAGATTTTAAAGTCCCTGAACGGCTCAGTATTACAATTTTCCGATTTTTTCAAACACAAAAACATGTTTGGCAACTGATTTAGTACACAAAACTAACATATACTGCCTAATAGATACATCTCAAGTCTTGAGATTTACATCTTAATCGCAATGTGAACACAACAAAAACTTGTTTTGTGTACAACTCGGTGCAAAATGTCAATATTGACAATTTCATTTCCGTAACCCAACGGCTTCGGCTCGGAAGCGAGTCGATAAACTCCGGCTATCGGAATTCATTGGCCACGAATCGGGGAGTTGAGGAGTTGACCCGAGCGTATATCGGAAAATCGATCGGGCTTTGAAACACGCACCTGCTGTTTGTTTATCAACAAATATTGATATTTTCATCGACTACAAACTAATTTTTGTACCAAAATGAATGCAAACAGTTTCAAAGTGTGTGTAAATAGAAACCTGTTGGATTTATGTGTGGGAAAACCGAATAGGAGGCCAAATTCGGCAACTTGAGCCGTATAGGGGCTTTAAGTAAAAAAGGGGGAGATAATCAATTACCGGGGGTTGAATCAAAAATTAAAATTCACTTTGCACATCTACACACCATAAGGAAGGCTCACACCAAGTTTCAAGCCCCTATCTATTACTTTTAAAAAGTTTTGCTTCTTACAAGCCAAAATTGAAATATTCTAAGTCGAAAAGGGTGAGATGATAAGCCATGACGCGGGGGTCGAATCAAAAATTGAAATTCACTACACCCCGTATGGAAGGCACACACCAAGTTTTCAAGTTTTACTTCTTACCAAACGTGACGGCATGCAAAGACAGACAGACACCCATGACAAAAACAATATACCCATTATTGGCGTCGGCGTCGTCGGGGTCGTCAACGTCGGCGTCCACAAACTTAACGTTGGGGTAAATGTCTTATAACTTCTGTTTTCTTTCATGGAACACCTTGTTATTTCATATATGCATTCCTCAGATGACCCTCTATCATGCTGTAGCAAATCCATGACCCATCACCCAACCCTTACCCCAAGGTCAAGGTCACAAACTTAGCATGTTCATAAACTTAACGTTACGGTAAATGTTGTATAACTTCTGTTTCTTTACAGTGAACGCTTTGATATTTCATACATGCATTCATCTGATGATCCTCTATTATACTACAGCAAATCCATCTTTCCCCAAGATTAACATCATAAACTTAACGTTTGAGTAAATGACCCTGTATCATGCTGCAGCAAATCCATGACCCATTACCCAACCCTTACCCCAAGGTCAAGGTCACAAACTTAGCACATTCATAAACTTAACGTTGGGGTAAATGTCTTATAACATCTGTTTCCTTTCATGGAACACCTTGATATTTTATACATGCATTCCTCAGATGACCCTCTATCATGCTGTAGCAAATCCACAACCCACCACCCAACCCTTACCCCAAGGTCAAGGTCACAAACTTAGCATGTTCATAAACTTAATATTGGGGTAAATGTTGTGTAACTTCTGTTTCTTTACAGGGAACGCTTTGATATTTCAGTCATGCATTCATCTGATGATCCTCTATTGTGCTATAGCAAATCCATGTCCCACTGCCCACCCCTTACCCCAGGGTCAAGGTCACAAACTTAGCACATTCATAAACTTAATGTTGGAGTAAATGTCTTATAACATCTGTTTCCTTTGATGGAACACCTTGATATTTCATACATGCATTCCTCAGATGACCCTCTATCATGCTGTAGCAAATCCACAACCCACCATCCAACCCTTACCTCAATGTCAAGGTCCACCGCACACCCCTTAACCCAAGGTCAAGTTATATAATAGTCATGTTTTTTTATATAACTGTGCCAAGTTTGAGTGAAGTCTGCCAACAGGCGAGCTTCGTTGCCTTCTGACAACTCTTGTTTCTTGTGGTGCGTATGTATACATCTTGTATCTAGGTCGTTGTTAATGACTCATTTTATGCTATTTTACATTTCACATTTATTAGAATGTATATCTTTGGTACATAATTAATTGAAGAAAAACCAATGGAACCTCAGATTTAGTCGTTCATTTTCCACAAATAAAACAGACTATTTTGGTCGCGCATTAATGGTGTGTAAACCAGAATCACACCTGTCTGGATTTTTTCGTTC
>CM055269.1:82451497-82497604 GCA_029237695.1 Conchocele bisecta
TGAATACAGCACAGGCCGTGACACAACCGAGCAGGCGCAATAAAACAGCAGTTACAATGCATACTTGTTTCTGTAGAGTATCATGGATCGCTTGACTTTGTCTTGTAAACAAAATCACAACATGTGCGCTTTCTATCCAATGCTATTGAGAGAGATATAGTGTGCTTCTATCTAACGATGTTGAAAGATAGAGAGAGAAATATTATGGTTTCTATCTAATGATGTTGAGAGAAGGTGGGTGGGGGTGCGGGGGAGAGATATATTGTGGTTTCTAGGTAATGATAGAGAAAGAGACACACACAGAGACATAGACAGACAGAGAGCGAGATAGAGAGAGAGAGAGAGACATACAGACAGGCGGGCGGGCAGGCAGGCAGGGACATGGGTGTGAGAGAGAGAAAGGTGTTAAAATAAATACGGAATAATGAAACTCCATTTCGTTGCAATTGTTTTTCTTTTTTTTCCCATAAAATATTCCAATGCGCACTTAAGGCATTTCTACTCTCTCGGGGGACTCTTCAGCGTTGTGATAAAAGCAACTTTAGTCTTCCTAACGACAACACAATTTTGAAATGCAGTAACTTCGTAAGCTATATTATGTATACTTTCCGATGTTATCTACATTTTGTTTTAGAAGCAGTTGGCCTTTCGGGCCAAATTATTCGTCGCCCGTATTAGTAATACCACGTGTCGTAAAAACACCGTCTGCTTGGTTTATCGGTTTACGGTAAAACAAATTTTACACTTTCAATCATATGTTTCACTGAAAGGTAAGTTTTCATATACGCGTAACATAAAGCGGACGACAAAGAGTCGCCCGTATCAATGAGGCGATCACTCTGGTGCATTTTTTGTCGAAATCGGATTGTTATGTCATCCAAGATGGCCGCCGAAAGGTCGTTCTTTTATTAGAGATTTCAAAATTCTTCTTCACATGAACCGCTTGGCCCATGGTAGCCAAACTTAAAAGTTATGGTCCATGGGTGAAGCCTTTTCAGATTTGTTAAAATGGAGGTCATCGCTAATCCAAGATGGCCGCCGTCTAAAAATAGCATAAATTCTTAAAAAATCTTCTTCTCATGAACCACTAGCCGGATTTCGACGAAACTTGATAGGAATGATCGATGTACATTGCTCTTTGAAAGTTGTTAAAATGGTGACCCCGGGGTCAAAAATGGGCGTGGCCCGTGGGGTCAAATTGGAGTCAAATTTTATTTTTGACTGAATGGTCATGTCATATATCAAATTGAAGGTATCAATGAGGCGATCACTCTGGTGCATTTTCTGTCGAAATCGGATTGTTATGTCATCCAAAATGGCCGCCGAAAGGTCAAAAGGTCGTTCTTTTATTAGAGATTTCAAAATTCTTCTTCACATGAAACCGCTTGGCCCATGGTAGCAAAACTTAGTTATGGTCCATGGGTGAAGCCTTTTCAGATTTGTTAATTAAAATGGAGGTCATCGCTAATCCAATATGGCCGCCGTCTAAAAAATAGCATAAATTTTTAAAAAATCTTCTTCTCATGAACCGCTTGCCGGATTTCGACGAAACTTGGTAGGAATGATCGATGTACATTGCTCTTTCAAAGTTGTTAAAATGGTGACCCGGGGTCAAAAATGGGCGTGGCCCGTGGGGTCGAATTGGGGTCAAATTTTATTTTTGACCGAATATGGTCATGTCATATATCAAATTGAAGGTATCAATGAGGCGATCACTCTGGTGCATTTTCTGTCGAAATCGGATTGTTATGTCATCCAAGATGGCCGCCGAAAGGTCAAAAGGTCGTTCTTTTATTAGAGATTTCAAAATTCTTCTTCACATGAACCGCTTGGCCCATGGTAGCCAAACTTAAAATGTTATGGTCCATGGGTGAAGCCTTTTCAGATTTGTTAAAATGGAGGTCATCGCTAATCCAAGATGGCCGCCGTCTAAAAATAGCATAAAGTTTTAAAAAACTTCTCATGAACCGCTTGCCAGATTTCGACGAAACTTGGTAGGAATGATCGATGTACATTGCTCTTTGAAAGTTGTTAAAATGGTGACCCCGGGGTCAAAAATGGGCGTGACCCGTGGGGTCAAATTGGGGTCAAATTTTATTTTTGACTGAATATGGTCATGTCATCTATCAAATTGAAGGTATCAATGAGGCGATCACTCTGGTGCAATATTTGTCGGAATGGGATGATTATGTCATCCATGATGACCACCAAAAGGTCCATTTATTCAAGATTTGTAACGTCTTTTTCTCAGGAACCACATGGCCGATGCTGGGTGAAGCATTTTCAGATTTTGTAAAATGGGAGTCATCGCTTAATCCAAGATGACCGCCATCTAAAAATAGCACAATTTTTTTAAAACACATGAACTCAATGTCACATTCTCCTCTGGTGTTCATGGAGTCAGGTGAGCGAATTAGGGCCATCATGGCCCTCTTGTTTTAATAGGCATTTATTTTGGTGTCATAGGTCCCGAGTCTTCCACCTGTGTGCTCACCATATGAACACAGATTGCAACGCACGAGCTTGTCCGTGATGTTGCAGCTGATGGAACAGGATATCGGTCATTGAGTCATTGCGTTATCATTACTACACTTTTTTCTACACGCATTTACAATAATGGATTGCACGGACCTGCGTAGATCTACATTCTACATGAAATTGATGAATAAATGAAACATGACGTTAACAATTCTTGGATTCAATATATTTATTACATGCGAAGATAACAGTGAAAACTTATGGCATATTATAGGCATTGGCGACGTCGTTCATTCGCAGTCACAGTGTACAGTGTACATGTATTTTTTGTTGACATTATGATGCGTCTTGGGCGAGAACGGATATAGCACGGTTCGGATAAGCAACACGGAAGGTTGTATGTCGCCGGACTTCCGTGTACTAACGGGGTCGCACTGTATTTCTACGTAATTGACTTTTTCAACGTTAACTTTTTAACGTACGTCTGGTTAAAGTTTTTTGGTTAGAACTTTTTCGTTATACTATATCTCTGCAACTGCTTGCGGAAAGCTCGATCCTGTGCCCAATGTCAAGGTCAAATTACTTTGAATTTTTTTTGTTAAAGTTTTTTTGTGTACTATATCTCTGCAACTGCTTCACCCAATACCTTGATACTTCACATGGGTGTTTATCATCATTGTCGCACCTGCTTGCGGAAAGCGCGATCCTGTGCCCAATGTCAAGGTCAAATTACTTTGAATTTTTTTGTTAAAGTTTTTTATCGTGTACTATATCTCTGCAACTGCTTCACCCTAATACCTTGATACTTCACATGGGTGTTTATCATCATTGTCGCACCTGCTTGCGGAAAGCGCGATCCTGTGCCCAATGTCAAGGTCAAATTACTTTGAATTTTTTTGTTAAAGTTTTTTCGTGTACTATATCTCTGCAACTGCTTCACCAATACCTTCATACTTCACATGGGTGTTTATATCATTGTTGCACCTGCTTGTGGAAAGCGCGATCCTGTGCCCAATGTCAAGGTCAAATTACTTTGAATTTTTTTGTTAAAGTTTTTTCGTGTACTATATCTCTGCAACTGCTTCACCCAATACCTTCATACTTCACATTGGTGTTTATCATCATTGTCGCACCTGCTTGCGGAAAGCGCGATCTGTGCCCTATGTCAAGTTCAAAATTACTTTAAATTTTTTTGTTAAATTTTTTGTTTTTTCGTGTACTATATCTCTGAAACTGCTTCACCCAATACCTTGATACTTCACATGGGTGTTTATCATCATTGTCACACCTGCTTGCGGAAAGCGCGATATCGTCGGCATTTTGGCATACGTCCATCCGTTTGTCCGTGTGTCCGGTTAAAGTTTTTTGGTTAAAGTTTTTCCATCTACTATATCTATTTTTTTAGTGTCCATGCTTCGCCCCAAGGCGCGATATGCAGGCCACGGCCATCTAGTCTACAAAAAGTGGGTATAATTATGTTATCCTAGTGTCTATGCTTGGAAAAGACCTGGCCTTCGTGGCTTTGCCTCGTTTCTTGTTTAATGTAAATTCCCTCGGCTATCTCGAACATGCCCTATCTCGAACATGTTCTCTATCTCGACTGTTCATTCTGTCCCCTTCGTATAAAAATACGTTAAAAATCACTTCTCTATCTCCATCACATAAACGCTTATGTAAATCACTGAAGCGCCTGGTTGCCAAGATAAATTTTGTTAACACTAATTTTCAAAACCTATTATCAAACAAAACAAAATAAATTCACACCTGCTCCGGGTTGTTTGCTTAATTGGTCCACCTTGATTTGTTTGAGTGTTTGACACGATTCATTAAGCATATCATGACGTGCCACATGCCATTCTTAACGCCCTGTCAAAGTCCAAGGCATTCTTCCCACAGCTGTATAGACGCTGGTGTACGAAGCAAGGGACGATTAAGGACCTCTTCACGAGACCTGACTGCGAGTGACGGTGTCAATTTCGTTTCTGTTTCTTGTATTATATACTACTCATTATGTAAACACAACTTTATTTCCTTGTTAGTGAGTGACATATTGTCTATTGAATACATGTATATAATGTATGTAATGTTCATATTGTTGTTTGTCAATTAATTGGTATATAAAATAATAAAAGCAACACATGCTTCGTTTCATTATTCCTTTATTGTTTGCTCGTGATGTGATGGGTAACATGATTTGATATTTTTTTGCGAAAATATTTGACCATGTCACTTCCTCGGTATCTCGAACCTAGTCCTATCTCAACTAAAATACGATCTCCCTTCGACTTTGAGATACTGGTGCTCGACTGTATTTAAAGGAGATATACTAAAACACTGTTTACCACCCATTTCATTTGGGCTCGCAGCTCAGTACTTTCAGTACTTTGATTTATACAACTGTACTAAGTTTGAGTGAAGGCTGCCAACATGAAGCTTCATTGTCTTCTGACAACTCTTGTTAATTTTACAGGTGGACTAAAATGAAAGCCAACATTTTTGCGGGGTTGCCGTGCATAATTAATCATCCAACATACCCAGTGACTAACTTTATTGTGCACTATATAATAAGTTATAATTATATGGTTGCCATCTTGAAATTTAAAAGTCATGACAAAATATCCCTTAAAGCCAGTATAGAATGCTAAAATTAATGAGAAATCACACTTTTTATACGATCGTTCGGGCAGGCGGGCGATCGACGGACAGAAAAACTGCATAGTTTGTGTACACAACTCCTCTGAAACCGTTCAGTCAATCGATCTGAAACTATACACACGTCTTCTACACCATATTGAAGATGTGCACTTTCGTGTTTTTATGCCAACAAATATTTTTTAACAAAAATATCACCTTTTTAACTTAGCCATTTTTTCTACATTTTTGTATTCAATTCTATATACGGTACAGAGTTTGTGTACACAACTCCCCTGAAACCTTTCAGTCAATCGATCTGAAACTATACACACATCTTCTACACATATTGAAGATGTGCACCTTGGTGTTTTTATGGAGAAAAAATATTTTTTAACAAAAATATCACCTTTTTAACTTAGCCATTTTTTCTACATTTGTCTATGCAATTCTATATAGGGTACAGAGTTTGTGTACACAACTCCTCTGAAACCATTCCGCCATTCGATCTGAAACTATAGACACGTCTTCTACACATATTGAAGATATGCACCTTGGTGTTTTTATACTGAAAAGATTTTTTTAAACAAAATTCTATATAATTTCTACTTTACACGTCTTACCTAAATTAGTATACCAGTTTAGCACAACGAGAGGAAGAAATAATCCTATAGAGTTTCAAATTCTTATTTATTGCCTTGGTGACAGCTTCACCTTTCTGCATCTTCGCTGTCTGGCCCATCTTCGACGGGCGTATTACGGCACCCTTGTTCAACTTAGAATTTTCAAATTTTCGCTTGCTGAAACTTGGTATGCAACTTTCTTATGATGAGCAGGGTTCGACACTAACTTGTTTTACCAGGTAGTCCGCAGGACTAGTGACTTCAAAAAGTTGGTAGTCCTCCGAGAAAGTTGCTGGTCCTCCGAACGTTATATGCATGTACATAAAAGAAATCAGATACACAGGTGTATGTACCCCAAACGAGGGCTTTCATAAGTGCTGCACATTTCCAAGTCATTTAGTCATCGTTTTGTGAATCATTGATCAAATAATTCCAGTTAGATTTGATATCCTATAGCAAGTCGAAGGGCATAAATTTGAGACATTCATTTCTTTCATGCCACTGACATATCAGAAGCAGACTGTCCGCCATAGTCTCATCTCAACACATAAGAATCATCTCTAAACATTAACAATTTTGTATTTTACAAGTATATAAAACTATTCTACGTCATACAAGGTCATCGAGCCAGTGCCGTTGTTAAATCCAAGCATTTACATTACATCGTTGTCTTTTGAAAACGGGCGTTAAAATAATCGTCCATTACACCATAGACCATCTAGACTACATTATGTACATTGTATTGAACATCCATGTCAGTCAAAGAATTTAGGATGTGGAAATCACAAGCCAGTCGGGCCAGTGACTTTTCAATTTTCACTGCCCCAAACCAATTTTCACAGGACCAAACTTTTAAAATGTAATATAACCGAAATAGAAATAGCACAATATTTACCAGTATTTTGTATTGAAATGGAACATCGCTACTTATGCTGTGCCTTTTTTTATTGAAAGATAATCCATCCAACCTGCGTTCGTGCCCCCTGAGGGTAAAAGTGCACGTCGTATGTTTCAGTGGAGTTAGTCTGAGAAGTAAAATGAGATTGGTGGCTAAGAGGATATAAACCGTCCATACCTGGAATAAAAACATTCATACTCTCAGCAAACAGACGGTTGTGTGTAAATATAAACTACGGTAGTAAATAAAAATGCTAATTGAGAGGGTCACCATGGGTGGTGGGAAGGCAATGTTACAAAGAATTAAGAGATTTTCTGCAATATGAATATAAATGGTGCGACGAGAACAAATTATACAAAAGTAATCTTCTTTTCAAAATATAGTTGGGCTTGCTATTTGGCGATATTTATTGGCCCAGTGTTCATTCCAGGAATTTTTAAAGGGGCCCTAGTCCGGGCGAGATAGGATTTGACCTTAAAAAAAATACACCGGAGCTGATTTTTGGCTTAGTGGTACTGGATGCCATGGAGGAGCCTCACGTTGAGGCCCTTGGGGGAAATTTTTTTATTTTGATTTCAAAATGGCCGGCAAAAATTGCATGTTTTATTAATATATCGGCCTCTAAATAGCATAAGGCGGTTATTTTAGTTCCTATACATTCATTTTAAGGGACAAGAAACCCAATGGTGACAATAACATGGAAATAAATTCACTAGAGGTACAGATAACTCTTGAATTTTCAAAATGGCCGCCAAAATGCATTTTTCAAGATCTCGGCCTCTAAATAGCCTAAGGCTAATATTCCAGTTACTATACATGCATTTGATGGGGTGTGAAACCTAATGGTGACAGTAAAATGAAGACAAATTCACCAGAGGTACAGATAACTCTTGGATTTTTCAAAATGGCCGCCAAAAAAACATTAATTTTCAGAATGCAGCAATTATGTAAGCTTGACCCTGGGTTTAGTTCGGTTAAGGTTTCGGAATGCACCAAGTATACGACCTTGACCCTGGGCTTAGCAGGGGTAGCACGGACGTGGATTTGTCAAATGGTGATGGAGGACCCTTAGAGCAATGCGTGTGTAAAATATTAGGGAATTCCGACCAAGGAAACAGAAAATATAAGCTATTTACGCGCGGTTAAGTTTTCCTGAAAAAATACACGGACGGACGGACAGACGGATGGACAGGTTGAAACCTATAGGGCACCGCCGATTTCTCGGGGCGCCCTAATTACTGGAAATAATATCTTCAACTCTATGAACTGTCAAACTTTATTCAGATATAATCGAGAATGTCATCCACGGTTCCGTCTGATTTGTCTAACGTCTGAACATTGTTGCACGATGTGCCGCGGCAATCACCACAGGCAGCCACACATGCGAGACCGTTTGTCCTGCAGCTGCACAATTTTGTGCCACATGTATTCTTGGATGTTGTTGTTGAGGACGAATTCTGGTGCTGCAGCAATATCCGTCTTCACTGGAACAAGGACACTGTTTTCAACTTTCCACCCCCACTCCATAGGATTGAGATATGTCAGGTTTAGTGTGGCCCATTGGCACACCTGCAAGTGCACCCTTAGTGAGTGGAAATACACAGCCCGATCCGTCGGGGGCAAGCTTTCTGGCTTTATTTTTTTTTTCTAAGAACCATCATGTGCCATTCAGCATAACGTAATGCTGTGAGCGTTTCACTCTTTCCATTGAAGATACTCAGCATAACGCTATTGCCTGCACTGCCGATCTCCTCTTGTGTTGCCTCAACATTTCCGAAACAAGAGACTGTCTCTTGAAGACTTTTTGACTTCAGCGTTTGCATGATCTTCATCTTGCCTTTGCCATATGTGGCGGATGTCGTGTCGCAGCCACCCCAAGCATGAACTAACAAGATGAGGTCAGAGGGAATTGGTAACGTCGTCACAGCGCTTTGGACATGCCACCACATCGGAACAGGTTTTGTTCTTGATGACTTACAGTCTCTCATCAATGTAGTGTAGAACACATCAGCCATGCTTGTATTCACATGTTTCAGCAGCATTATAAACACGTTGGTATCGTCACTCGCAACTACTACAGATTTTCCTGTGTTAGCAATACTAATTGCAGTTTCGACAATCAGACCGTCACATTGAGAGTTTCTAATACCATGCTCAGTCAGTCGCTGACACAATAGCTTGATCAATAGACTCTTATTGGACTGATTGAGTAGGAACTCCTCTTTCTTTACTGACACACATGTGCTTCCATCAGCAGCAATCGTAACATCAGCTGACACCTTACTGTTTTGACGCTGCTGTTGTTCAGAGGTTTTTGTAGAGAGATCAAAGGTATAACCATCAAATACCACATGTATCTCATAGTTCTTGTGCCGGGACACAAGGTACCTGATGAACTGCTCTGCTAGATCATTGTAGGTGCATTGAGGAGGCACCCATGGGGAGTGATGGAGGGCTGCACCTCCATCGACAACACAACAGCCTGCGTTCGGCGTTTGAACGTGAGGATGAAGCTTTAATGTACTGTTGCGTAGTTCTGACTTCTGTGTTTTTCTCATAGAGCCATTTTTGAAAAGTGCACTAGGTTCAGGTGTGAACTCAAACTTGAAGTTGTTGATTTGCTCTTCCTGGTCCTGTCGTTCCAGAAGAAGTGTTGCACGAGTGAACAATATAAGAGGATCAATGTGAATCACAGTTTTGTCCACTTTCACTCCTACTTGTAAGCACTCCAGTGTACGAACCTGGTCACTCCTCCTAATAGTCGCCACTTCAATACATACACCATCTAGTTTCTTCTGAATCATCTGACCAACTACCTCTGCATCATCACAATTGATGTTGTCACTATCTGCAGCAGTTAAGCCTGTTGACAGACTTCTCAATGTCGAAACGTCTGGGTCAAATGGGTCATGAGTTTGGAACCATGCATCCAGCTTTTGCATATCTGCCATGTCCCGCTGTCTTCGACTTGCAGTCAGGTCGACGTGCTGTTCACTAGTTCTGTGTATAACGTTGGTGAGTGTACTCATCGAACTGTGGATTGCAGCGCAACGATGCATGCTGTTTATCCAGGTTGTACGCACGGACTCTGTTACACCTCGACCATGAGTTAAACCACCTCGACTCTTCAGGGATCTCATCATCACTTGCTCAATGTTGAGGTCTGTCCACACGCCTGCCCAAAATCTATCGCTTCGGCGTACGGTGTGAAGTCCATGGTTGGTGAAACTTTTGTCGACCCATGGATATGCCGTCTTCAATCGTAGCATCTCTTGAAGAAACAATCTCCCAGATTTGGCATAGTGAATATGTCCAGTTGCTACAAACAGATTCATCATTTTGCAAAGAGATTGCAGCAACAGACTCCAATTACCAGTCCTTTCTGCACGAATGTATTGTTTGAGGATGCCGACATATGAAAGACACTGTAACCATAACTTGGCAGTGCGGGACGATCTTGCCAATTCCTCTTTCTGTTTATTGAGTTCTTGTTCAAATGTCTTCAACTCTATGCAGTTCGATATGTCATCTAGTCCTTGTTGGTAGTCTTTTTGGATGACATCACATAGTGACTCAATTTTTTCAACTTCAATGACAGACAGTTGCTTTACGTTAGTTTCATTTATGACAGGAACCTCACTAGTAACACTATCATCATTGTCTTCATTAATGTCATAATCACTCTCAGTCTCATCACTGGAACTACCATCATCCATATCCGACGTGATGACATTTTCATTTTCAGCAAATTCTTTAGAGACAACCTCTGGGAAAAACTGTGACAATAGTTTTGAGGTTAACACAGACTCCAACATGAAGAAACCACGAAGAGCTCTTGCAATCGCTTTTCCAGTAAGAATGTGAGTTACTGCTACCTTGCCATATACTGTTTCCAATGCCGTACTGAGTCCAGATTCTGACATGACTTTACCAATGCCACCAACGTAGCTCATCAATGTAAGAAAACCTCCAAGGATGAGGACTACCTTCAAGTCTAGAGCTTTCACAATCTCCATGGCTTTGAGCCATAATGGTTGATCAAATGTGAGAATCGGTGTAGGAACGTTAAGTTCCTCAGCTTGTTTGATCACAAAGAGCAATGTTGAATAAATGTAGGACATATCTGTTGGATCAAGGTCAATAATCGGGAGCATGTGAACAATGGACTGACCAGGATAATTCCCTTTGGAAACATCTGTCATGTACCCACACCAACCAGGTCTAGTTTCAAGAGCAACGTTCGACGTGAACTTGGATACGTGCCAGAGCAGATCTAACTGCACATCAGGCGGCATGGTACATTGAGACTGTTGGCGGATTTGTTCAACAGACTGAAGGCTGAGCTTTGAGTGACCAGAACATTCAGGAGGGCAATACGTGGCAACAGCTATTCCCTTGTTTTGTACATCACACTGCTTCATTAATCTCTGTCTCGGAATATATGGTAAATTTGAGAAAGCGGCAGCTACGTTTGCACCAGTTGTTGAAAGCACAATCCCCATTCCATGTAGAGTTCCCTTGCTATCAAGTGTTCGGACATTATGATCTACGTTATCCGCTGACCATTGACCGAAGCACCCCTGCATAGCACGTTTGATGAAATCGTATGGGTCATCATTGCACACAACAGATTGCTTGTACCTAGTGACTTCATCAACGGTGTTACTGAAACCAAGGCTACTAAGCTCTCCCAGTAACCACTTTGACCCAAACATGTGATCCATTTCCACAGCAGTACCAAACAAAATTGGGGAAAGTGATGACCTAGGTCTGGCAGCAGTCACAATTGCCTGACCAATACTTGCTTGCTTCAGTGGATTTTTTATCAATCCTTCCATGAAAATTCGGAGATACATAGGTAACCACTCTTTATTCTTATCAACGTCGCTGATGTCCTCGTTAGTTGGGTATACATCAAGGTCATATCTTTTGGCTCGTAACTCATTGAGGATGATCTTTGCAGCAGCAAGGACAATCCATTTTGAATCGTCTTCAGAGTTGGCATTTCGTTTCTGGTTCCATTCATCACTGATAATCGATCTTGCTGTGTCCTTGAAACAGACAACATCATGTTTACCATTTATCTCTGTAAAAAAGATAGCATCACCATATCTTTTTACAAGTTGGGCCTTTAGGTAAAATGGTTTACAATAAATTGTATCTCCAGGGTCTGATAACACTTTCATATGATGATATAGTTCTGAAACACTGTACGTTTCTGCTTCTGCTTCGAGCCAGTTACATAATTTACTGAAACATTCCATCTGTCTGTGATCTGTCTTTTTGTTTTTCTCTTCCACTGTAGAACACTGACCTGTCTCATTAGGCGATATTTGCTGGTCTAACTTTTGCCGGTTAAATCTATCACGACAGACATCATGGTACCGGGCCTCTGCTGCGGGTAAATCATTGCAACTTAGAAGACGAGTACGTAACGTCTCGGCAAATGAATCGTTTCTGGATTTTAGTTTTTCTAACAATTCTCCTCTATATTCTATCGTTTCACATAATGCAATTTTCTTTCTATCGGGATGCCGATCGTCGTTAACACATGGATCTGCACAGAACAAGCAGTGTTCTTTTCAGTTAAATACCGCGGAGGTACAACAGCGACGCCTAATTTTACTGGCTGTAGGGTCGTTTTCAACATTTGTTGCACTTCCTGAGAGCTTCTTCTGGATTTCATTACCAATAGTCTTCTGACAACTGACGTGTATTTGCACCGGATTATTCTCTTCATTCAGATGTTGATCATGTGCATTCTGTAGTAAGTCTCTTTCTAGATCAATAACGTTATACAGTTGGTTATATGTTATAATTGTCTGTAGACCCGTGGCTGTGACTCTTCTCAGTTTATCGTTTGCTTGTTCAGGAAGATGGCAAATAATGCATGTATCACTGATGCGGCGGGAGGATTCCATATTAACCCTTGTGTGAAGCGCTACAAACTGAAAAGAAAAGAAATATTGGTCTGATTATTTGACTTAAAGCATAGAACAACCTAAAATTATTTAGGGCTAAAATAAAATACTTTTGGCGGCCATTTTTAATTATATAGTACGGCGGATTTAGCTAATATAAATGATAATAGTGTACACTAGAACTACTATGCTATGCCAGGAAATACACATAACAACAGTTTAGAACACACCACATGGTCTGTCAGACCAACAATATGGAATATTACAAAGAGTGGCGGCCATCTTGAATGTATGCAAATTAAACAGATTTTGGACACTCTTTCGAACTGGAAACATCGCTTATCAGCTTTATGCAGTATTTTTCCATAGGAAACGATAATAAAACATAAGCCACCCCTCGGGCCCTACGAGTCTTGTTATATTAAAATAATTTTGGTGGCCATTTTGAGTTATCTGTACCTCTGGTGAATTTATTTTCATGTTAGTGTCACCATTAGGTTTCTTGCCCCTTAAAATGTATGTATAGGAACTGAAATAACCGTCTTATGTTATCTAGAGGCCGAGATCTTAATGAAAATGCAATTTTTGGCGGCCATTTTGAAACTGAAATTAAAAAGTTTCCCCAAGGGCCTCAACATGAGGTTCCTCACATATCATTCTCCATGGCATCCAGTACCACTCAGCCAAAAATCAGCTCCGGTGTATTTTTTTGAAGGTTAGGCTTATTTTTTAGCTATCTCGCCCAGACTACCCGTGTGCCCACCTCATATAAAAAGTTTCACAAAATTCAGTGCTAAGTCATTCCAAAATCAGCTAACATCAGTGCTAGTGAAGACACAGGTATGGGGTTGAATGTAATTATTTTGTCCAACTACTGGTTCTGTTGACTACTGGTTATTCAACAACGCAATTTACTTTTATTGTTAAAAGATTTAGTGTTCCAGAAACCGCTTTCTTATTAATACTTCTGTAATATTAAGAAACTTGCAACTACGCAAATTACTCATGGAACGTGTCTAGAATACAACTAATAGTCGCAACATCACTGAAAATGAACCAAAAACGTCAGCAACACTCACTTCCGGTTTGAAAATTTTGTTTTACGTTTCAGTTGGACGGTGATGCTTATAGTAGGGTCAAAAATCCCAATTCCGTGACCATTCTCTTGCTAACATGGTTTAATGATTGATTTGACTTCTATAGACCTTTTATAAAAAAATTAGCCCCCCGGACCCTCTCAAAAATCCCGGCATTTTTTGCTAGAGGGCAAAATCCAAGATGGCCGCCGCCACCATCTTGAAAAAATAACTTTTGAACCAGGGCACATAGAATCGTGCATGAAAACACCTTTTGGGGTACTTTGACCATGATAATTCTGATTCTGATATCGATTTGATGTTACGACACAATTTTGACCCATAAATTCAAGATGGCCGCCATTTGGTATAGTGAAATATGTTAACCTTGAACCAAATGGGCTATAAACATGTTAAATATGTCTAATCTGACTGGTTTTCAATATAGAACTCTTCTTTCAATGTTCTACAACAATTGTGGAGTTGGACGGCACACAATTTGCATATTTGTTTCCAAGATTGGCCACTACAACCATGACGAGCTACAACCATGACGATATCCAGAGAACTAAGGTGAGATCAACTAATTTATCCTGTAATGTTGCATGCAAGTTTGTCCTACACTATGCATTACATGTGCATATAGAACATATCTATTTGAGAATGATATTCTGAATTAGCTATACATGTGCTTTCATGTACTTTTATACTTTTCATTGTAAGCATGCACTCGTGTGTTAAAGTCATGTTCATCAATGTGGTGGGATCAACTACTGTTGCATCTAATTGCTATTTAAGTCGTAGTCAGTAAAATGCTTTGATTTACATGATGGTTGCACTAGTAGTTTTGGTTAATCACCTGGTGACAGTAGTATGCTACCTCCTGACAAAAAGATAGCGGCTGAAAATGACAACAACAACAACAAGTGTATTGTGTCAAATAGTTGTTGACATAATCAATTCAAAATCAGATCCCACACATGTCAAATGGTAATAATTGTAAGATTTCCCTGCAATATAATAATATATACTAGTATACAAATAGATATGCTCAGTATGTACTATTTCCCACATTTTCACTTGATTATGGCAAATGTTTGTCTCGTCCATGTGCAAGTTCGTCCACATGCTTGGGTTATGATACATTTACATCAGCATATGATGCTATTTGTTGTGCATATTGGCCGTACACCAATGGTTGTGGCGTGGATTGTGATAAATCGGCGGTGCCCTATAGGTTTCACCCTGCTGTCCGTCTGTCCGTCTGTCCATCCGTCCGTCTGTCCGTTTTTTTCATAAAGCCCTAACCACTTATTTTCTGTTTCCTTGCTTGGAATTGCTTCATATTTCACACACGCATTGCTCCCATGGTCCGCTACCGCCATGCGACAATTCCACGTCCGCTAAGCACAGGGTCAAGGTCGTATACTTGATGCGTCCCGAAACCTTAAACACAGGTAAATGGCCTTTATTTTCTGTTTTCTTGCTCGGAATTGCTTCATATTTCACACACGCATTGCTCGAAGGGTCCTCTACTGCAATGTGACAATTCCACATCCATGCCACCCCACTCAACCCAGGGACAAGCTTACATACTCGCTGCATCCACAAACTTTTACGCTTGAGTAAATGGCTTCTTTATTGAATGGTGCCACGGGGCCCTGTGTGTGGACTGACCACATATTCTAGTTTATTGTATGGCCGCGTCTCAATCCTTTGATGTTTCCAGTGTGCTATTTTCCAGAGACCAATGCAATGCATGCATTTCACAAGCACTAAAATAAACCGTGAAGATATTGCAGTTATCACACTCGTTTACAGTTGTCTAACTGAGACTTCCAATATCCCCACGCATTATTTTTAGAGCTTGTGAAATATTTCAGCTCATGCAAATGATTGCATTCAGTTTACAGCAGAGCTCAAGTTAATGTGCGTAATTCGGAGGTAAATGTCTTATTCCTTCATAAAAAATGGCAAGTTGGGAGTGCTTTAGAATCGTCTGAATGAGACGATGTTAAAGGACTCCCAACTTGCCACTTTTAGTGAAGAAACAAGATGTTACCCTGAATCGATTAAATCACGCACTCTAACTGGAGCTCTGGTTCAGAGATGATGCTTATAACCAGTGACATTCTCACAAATGATCATGTATTTTGCAGTCACTAGTAACTGTCAATAATGAAGTATATTTCGGCCTGTGATTGGTCAATGCAAAGAAGCATGGTAAATATGTGTGCATAATGTCGTTGCATCAGCCCTATTAAGCCGGGGAGGTCACACATTCACAATGACACATATCTAAGAGAGGCACCGAGGGCAAGTGATATAAATAATCATCTCGCCGTGAACGGCTCGATGATTATTCATATCACTTTCCCCCGGTTTTCCCCCACACTGATATTAGCTGGTAGCTGACTCAAAAGCATAATATAACTAATACTTATTGTCACATACATCTAATACTTGTTTCTGTTTTCTTCAGGGATTGGTACAAGTGAAGAAGACAGCTGTACGACTTCTGTGAAATGCTGACAGCCATTATTGCTCACCAGGTCGCCTTCCTGCATACTTACAGCAACATTATGAACCACCGTCACCATATCATCTCAACATGAGAACATACGTGTAGCCCATGACAATGTCCACTGTTCCGTGTGTTCTCCAGTGTGGTAGGCTTTGTGATAACACCACTGACTCCATTACCTCAACTGAGCGGTGGAAACATCTCGAGGAAAAAATTCTGTTATGGAGTGGTCTTGACAAGTTTGGAGACGTCCATACAACTGTCGATTGGGATAAAGGTCCTGTAGGACAATGTGTTCACGAAACATGTAGAATTAGCTTATACAGTGCTAGTAATCTGGAAAAGGCCACCAAAAGACATAAACGGCGAGAGGACAATGAATCTCAGTTTGACTCTATGACTGATTTTCCTTCCCCGGATGAGGCTCCATCAGCCAAGCGGCTGCGATCAGGTCTAGGGTGGATTCATGATAAATCAAAATATGTCTGGTGTTGTAAGATGGAGTCTGCCAAGCACCCAGAATCAAAACTGCTCCTGATATCATATGAGCACACAGTGACGCTGGAAGATCAGACAATGCGAGACAGAATCAACTGCCTGATTGATTATGCAGCTGATCAGCCATATGAGGTTGAGATCCGATATCACCACAAATGCTGGTTGAAATATGTGCGCAGTTTCCAGAAAATGAGTGAAGATGACAAACTCCCATGCATGCACAAAGTCACTCTCCGTGAGGCTCAGACTATGTTCTTTGACCACATCAGAACAGTTATCTTTGAGGAACATGAGCTAAGGTCACTGCAGAGCCTCATTGGAGACTACAACTCTATAATGTCTCGGTATGGCTTCTCAACATCCGGGGTCAAGTCATTTTGACCAAGGAGTTTCAGGGCATAATCGGTTTCCACTCCCGCTCTGAGAGAAATCAGAGCAACCTAGTATATGACACATCCGGGGGTGGTTCATATGTCGAAGCAGCGCTCTCCTCCATCGGTGTCAGTAGTGAGCAACTGGTGCACAATGTGGCTGAGCGGCTCAAAGTTGACGTCAAGTCACTCAAACTTGTCCAGTGGCCCCCGAGGGTCGAGGAACTAGAGCAAGAGGAAGAACTTTCACCTCTCATTGTGCAGCTTCTATCTGCTTTCATAGTGTTGAAATTGTTACAAATCTCGTTTCCATTGTGAATCACTCGTGTGCGACCCAAAAGATCTTTGGTGGAATTTGCACGGTTGGCAAAACTACCAGCAGTCGTGGTAACTCTACTGGCCTTATTGTACGGTTCCATTGTACTACAGCATAGGTTTGTGACGGACAGAACTGCGACATGTGCAGTGTGCTACCACACTCGGAGCAACAATTAGCCTTGTAATTTGAAAATATGGAACAAAACAACATATTATTCCTAACTGACCAGTCTATTTTCACGCCATGGAAGCGGAGATGTGCCGCAGCCTGTGCTGAGAAAGATTTGTGGTACTCATAAAAGCCACGACCCCCATACCTGGATGCCATGTCAATTATATCATGCTTATACAGATCTAATTCTGGTCGCCTATTAGGATACACCTGGCACATGATGTTTTTATAGACGGCGAATGCCTGAATGAATTGTGGCAAACTTAATTCTGTGTTTAAGCGAACGTCCGGTTTCTGGTTACCACCGGGTACCGAGTTCGACTAACAATTGTAATAAGGTATTTGGCAGTCTCGCGTTTTCTCGATCTTGTGTATAGGTCGACGATGCGATGCAGTAACTAATAACACGTATAGAAATATGTTTTCTTTTCAATAAACATGTATTGGCAGTACATTAGAATCATCTCCTAAGACGATTATTATGTTTTTGTTGTCAAGAACTACTGATGTTTGTCCACATTTTGTTCTATCTCTTAATAAAAACATGTTTTGGCAGCACATGAGAATTGTCTCCTAAGACGAGGTATACGTGTCCTGTTACGGACATGTGACCTTGTGTTTTCGCAATTTCTCGCGTAGGTTGAGATCGCGAAGCGTGATCGTGAGATCGTGAGAAAACGCGAGACGATTTTCATGTTTTGTTGTTGAGAAACATATATATATGTTTCGGGTACGCACCTGTCGCACCTCAAATTTCGATGGGGAAAATATAATATATAAACGTGACGTCGGCAATGTAATACATGTGTATAGGCCGATATTACGATCCAGAAGATATGTTCCTTTACTGCCATACACATTTTCAGAGAGATATTTAATATTTAAAATTGCATGAATACTCATTAAAATATGAAGCAAAACACCACATTTTCTATCGATCAAAACACTGCAAATTGCGGCAAATGTGTTGGTGATATGTTCGACGATTACGCCACGTTTTGCCGCAATTCAGTTGGTCAGGATTGCCGCAATTGTTTTGCGGAGTTTTGCGGCAAAACAGCAGTTTGCCGCAAAGTGTAGGAGCTTCCGCGCTACCGAAAAAACTCGGCAAATAAAAAAGTATGCGGGTTTCGCGTTGCCGGTACTGTAAGTTATAACTTCTATTTCCTTCATTGAAAATTCGAAATATTTCATTCGTGCATTCATTGTGGGTGGTTGGTCGGGCGTTTAGCTCTGTTTCTAAAACTTAACGCTCAGGTTAATTCATTGTAACTTCTGTTTCACTCAATGGAATGCTTTAATATTCCATACATGCATTTGTAGCAACATCCCGCATCATTCTACAGAAAGCCCATGGTGCCCGCAAACCCCAAAGGTCAAAGTCGCTGACTTAGAAATTTCCGTGTTTGGAAAAGTTAATGCTCAGTTTATGCTTTAATATTCCATACATGCATTTGTAACAACATCCCGCATCATTCTACAGAGAGCCCATGCTGCCCGCCAACCCCAAAGGTCAAGGTCACTGACTTAGAAATTTCTGTGTTTGGAAAAGTTAACGCTCAGTTTATGCTTTAATATTCCATACATGCATTTGTAACAACATCCTGCATCATTCTACAGAAAGCCCATGGTGCCCGCTAACCCCAAAGGTCAAGGTCACTGACTTAGTCATTTCTGTGTTTGGAAAAGTTAACGCTCAGTTTATGCTTTGATATTCTGTGCATGAATTTGTAACAACATCCCGCATGATTCTACAGAAAGCCCATGTTGCCCGCTAACCCCAAAGGTCAAGGTCACTGACTTAGAAATTTCCGTGTTTGTAAAAGGTAGCGCTCAGTTTATGCTTTAATATTCAGTTTATGCTTTAATATTCCATACATGCATTTGTAACAACATCCCGCATCATTCTACAGAAAGCCCATGATGCCCACTAACGCCAAAGGTCAAGGTCACTGACTTAGAAATTTCTGTGTTTGGAAAAGTTAACGCTCAGTTTATGCTTTAATATTCCATACATGCATTTGTAACAACATCCCACATCATTCTACAGAAAGCTCATGGTGCCCGCTAACGCCAAAGGTCAAGGTCACTGACTTAGAAATTTACGTGTTTGGGAAAGTTAACGCTCAATTTATGCTTTAATATTCCATACATGCATTCGTAACAACATCCCGCATCATTCTACAGAAAGCCCATGGTGCTCACTAAACCCAAGGTTATTACAAGCTCCTTATGTACTATCAAACTGCGCCAGGCGGGACATCTTGCTCCACGGAGCTCTTGTTATATTTGGCTCTTTTGTTACCTGGGAGTTGAATTGGGTTATTGCCCATTATAAAGTATTAAGATTATTACTGATCCTACTGCTTTTGGGAGGGAGCCAAGTGATTCTGGTGTGGCGACGACCTGGCATCAGATCAGGATTATTCTGATTTCAGGGCTAAATATATTGTTTTTTTTAGCTTGACTATTCAAATAATAGTTAGAGCTTATGTGGTCACCCCGGCGTCTGCGTCGCCGTCACGCCTTGGTTAAGGTTTTTAGTCAAGCTTGTATATGCAATACTACTGGCCCTACACCCACCATACTTGGACAACTTCATCTCCTAGTGATGTACATCAATAACCCCTGATCTATATTTGACCTTGACCTACATTTCCTCTTGAATTACTTAGTTAATTCCCCTTGGTTAAGGTTTTTAGTCAACCTTGGTTAAGGTTTTTGGTCAAGCTTGTACATGGAATACTATTGTGCATACAGACACCATACTTGGACAACCTTTTCTCATAGGGATGTACATCAATAACCCCTGATCTATATTTGACCTTGACCTACATTTCCTCTTGAATTACTTACTTAATTCCCATTGGTTAAGGTTTTTAGTCAAGCTTGTTTATGGAATACTACTGGCCCTACACCCAATATGCTTGGACAACTTCTTCTCCTAGTGATGTACATCAATAACCCCTGATCTATATTTGACCTTGACCTACATTTCCTCTTGAATTACTTACTTAATTCCCCTTGGTTAAGGTTTTTAGTCAGGCTTGTAGATGGAATACTCCTGGCCCTACACCAACCATACTTGGACAACTTCATCTCCTAGTGATGTACATCAACAACCCCTGACCTATATTTGACCTTGACCTACATTTAACCTTGAATTACTTAGTTAATTCCGCATTGGTTAAGGTTTTTTCGTCAACCTTGGTTAAGGGTTTTTACCTCCAAGCTTGTACATGGAATTACTATTGGTGCATAACAGGACACCATACTTGGACAACCTTTTCTCATAGTGATGTACATCAATAACCCCTGATCTATATTTGACCTTGACCTACATTTCCTCTTGAATTACTTAGTTAATTCTCTTTGGTTAAGGTTTTTAGTCAAGCTTGTAGATGGAATACTCCTGGCCCTACACCAACCATACTTGGACAACTTCATCTCCTAGTGATGTACATCAACAACCCCTGACCTATATTTGACCGTGACCTACATTTAACCTTGAATTACTTAGTTAATTCCCTTTGGTTAATGTTTTTAGTCAACCTTGGTTAAGGTTTTTAGTCGAGCTTGTAGATGGAATACTATTGTGCATACAGACACCATACTTGGATATCTTTTTCTCATAGGGATGTACATCAATAACCCCTGACCTATATTTTACCTTCACCTACATTTAACCTTGAATTACTTGGTTAATGTTTATAGTCAAGCTTGTATATGGAATACTCCTGTAATCCCTGACCTATATCTGACATTGACCTACATTTAACCTTGAATTACTTACTTAATTTCCCTTGGTTAAGGTTTTTAGTCAACCTTGGTTAAGGTTTTTATGCAGGCCGCAGCCATCTTGTTTGTCAAGCTATGTGTACATCGACAACCCTCGTAGTCGAGCTATGCTGTTCTCCTACAGCTCTTGTTAGTCAAGCTTGTAGATGCAATACTATTGTGCATACAGACACCATACTTGGATAACTTTTTCTCATAGGGATGTACATCAATAACCCCTGACCTATATTTTACCTTCACCTACATTTAACCTTGAATTACTTACTTATTGTATCCCCCGAACTCCGTCGGGGGATACTATGGATTTGACAGCGCGCCGCGTCCGCGTCCGCTTCCGCTTCCGCTTCCGCTTCCGCTTCCGCGTCCGCGTCCGCCGCAGACACTTCTTGTCCGGAGCATAACTCGAACACCCTTTGGAATATTTTCATGAAACTTCACACATGCATAGACCACGACCCGAAGGTGTGTCGCGCACAAGAATGACAACTTTTGCATAGCTAATTTTTTAGTTATCTCCCTTTTTTGTTTCGCGCACTGATTGACCATAACTCGACCACCCTTTGGAATATTTTTATGAAACTTCACATATTCAATTAGACCACAACGAAGGTGTGTCGTGCACAAGAATGACAACTCTTGCATAGCAAATTTTTAGTTATCTCCCATTTTTGTTTTCTGCGCACTGATTTCCTGTCCGGAGCATAACTCGACCACCCTTTGGAAATATTTTCATGAAACTTCATACATGCATAGACCACGACCCGGAGGTGTGTCTCGCGCACAAGAATGACAACTCTTGCGTAGCTAATTTTTAGTTATCTCCCTTTTTTGTTTTGCGCACTCTACAAACTGGACAATAATGCATGAAGACCCGTTTTCTCGTCTGCTCTGTACACCTTTTCTCGTGTGCTCTGTGCACCTTACCTGTAGAGAGAACAATAGAGACTGGGAGAACCATGTGCTAGCATGGGCTAGCATGTGCAAATGTCCAGTGCTTGACCACTGTTGACCACAGGTAATTTATACAGGTAAATTACTACATTGGATATTACAT
Organism: Conchocele bisecta; assembly: GCA_029237695.1. Taxonomy (NCBI): domain Eukaryota; kingdom Metazoa; phylum Mollusca; class Bivalvia; order Lucinida; family Thyasiridae; genus Conchocele; species Conchocele bisecta. Next base: position 82,473,860 of record CM055269.1, read on the forward strand.
TTCCGTAAACTGTGTTGAAAATATTGTAGCATTATGTGGACCTGTGCAGATATATGTAGATAAATGTAGGACTATTAAAAAAATATTCTGGGCTCCAGTAGCAAGCATTATTATTTTTAAACTTTTTTTTTCCATTTTTTTTTTTTTCATTTTTTTTTTCAAATTATTTTTCAATTTTTGTCTAGTAGCATAAGGTCGTAAGTGCTATATACAGACTATTCACTGTGCATGTGCTAGCATGTGCAACTGACCACTGACCACTTACAGGTAATTTATACAGGTAAATGATTATATTACATTTCCGTAAACTGTGTTGAAAATATTGTGGCAATATGTGGACCTGTGTATATATGATATGTAGATAAATATAGGACTATTAAAAAACATTCTGGGCTCCAGTAGGGAGCATTATTCTTTTATTTTTTTTAAATTTAATTTTTTTTTTCCATTTTTTTTTTTTACATTCTTTTTCAATTTTTTAACTGACCACTAACTTATTACAGGTAATTTATACAGGTACATTATTACATTTCCGTAAACTGTGTTGACAATATTGTGGCAGTATGTGGACCTGTGCAGATATATGTAGATAAATATAGGACTATTAACAAAAATTCTGGGCTCCAGTAGCGAGCATTATTATTATATTTTTTTTTGTATATTACATTTCCGTAAACTGTGTTGAAAATATTGTGGCATTATGTGGACCTGTGCAGATATATGTAGATAAATATAGGACTATTAAACAAAAATTCTGGTCTCCAGTAGCAAGCATTATTATTTTTAATTTTTAAATTCTTTTTTTCCATTTTTTTTTTCATTTTTTTTTTCAATTTTTTTTCAATTTTTGTCTAGTAGCATAAGGTCGTAAGTGCTATATACAGACTATTATCATATAATAAAACAATTATTGACTAGTGAGCCATAGAATATAATCTGATATTCTATGGCTCACTAGTCAATAATTGTATAATATGTTCGGGCCAGTGAAAATTGCTTTCGGGCCCAGGCTCGAGGTCAAGGCGGGACAAGGCGAGGCATCTGATTCCGCGGAATTCTTGTTTACTTATCTCCCTTTGTTGTTTCGTGCTCTGATTTTGTATCCAGAGCATAACTCGAACACCCTTTGGAATATTTTTATGCCCTACCACGATAGTGGAGGGGGCATTTAGTGTTACCCTTGTCCGTCCGTCCGTCCGCACACACGAATGGGTACTTGTTGTAAGCGTACGGGGATCTTATTGGGTAGGGTTAGGATAGTGTTGGGTACTCTTGTTGGGTATTTTTATACAGTAAAAACCCAACAAGTATAGTATTCATTCGTAGGAACGTGCGTCCCGTCCTCTCGTCCTCCCGTCCGTCCGTCCGTCACAAAACTTTAACACTCGGGTAAATGTCTCATAATTTCTTCATACTTCGACCGATATGCTTCATATTTCATATACACATTGCTCTGATGGTTCACTACCGCTCTGTGCCAAATCCACGTTCGTCCTGCCCCGCCAAGCCCAGGGTCAAGGTCACATACTTGGTGCTTCAAAAACTTTAACGCTCGGGTTAATATCTTATAATTTCTGTTTTCTTTCACGGATCAGCTTCATATTTCATATACACATTGCTCTAATGGTCCTCTACCGCCCTGTGCCAAATCCACGTTCGTCCTGCCCCCGCCAAGCCCAGGGTCAAGGTCACATACTTGGTGCTTCAAAAACTTTAACGCTCGGGTAAATATCTTATAATTTCTGTTTTCTTTTCTTTACGGATCAGCTTCATATTTCATATATGCATTGCTCTAATGGTCCTCTACCGCCCTGTGCCAAATCCATGTTCGTTCTGCCCCCGCCAAGCCCAGGGTCAAGGTCACATACTTAGTGCTTCAAAAACTTTAACGCTCGGGTAAATCTTATACTTTCTGTTTTCTTTCATGGATCATCTTCATATTTCATATACGCATTGCTCTAATGGTCCTCTACCGCCCTGTGCCAAATCCACGTTCGTCCTGCCCTGCCAATCCCAGGGTCAAGGTCACATACTTGGTGCTTCAAAAACGTTAACGCTCAGGTAAATATCTTATAATTTTTCTTTCCATTCACGGATCAACTTCATATTTCATATACGCGTTGCTCTAATGGTCCTCTACTGCCCTGTGCCAAATCCACGTTCGTCCTGCCCCCGCCAAGCCCAGGGTCAAGGTCACATACTTAGTGCTTCAAAAACTTTAACGCTCGGGTAAATATCTTATAATTTCTGTTTTCTTTCATGGATCATCTTCATATTTCATATACACATTGCTCTAATGTTCCTCTACCGCCCTGTGTCAAATCCACGTTCGTCCTGCCCCCGCCAATCCCAGGGTCAAGGTCACATACTTGGTGCTTCAAAAACTTTAATGCTCGGGTAAATATCTTATAATTTTTCTTTCCATTCACGGATCAACTTCATATTTCATATATGCGTTGCTCTAATGTTCCTCTACCGCCCTGTGTCAAATCCACGTTCGTCCCGCCCCCGCCAAGCCCAGGGTTAACATCACATACTTAGTGCTTCAAAAACGTTAACGCTCAGCTAAATATCTTATAATTTCTGTTTTCTTTCACGGATCAGCTTCATATTTCATATATGCATTGCTCTAATGGTCCTCTACCGCCCTGTGCCAAATCCACGTTTGTCCTGCCCCGCCAAGCCAGGGTCAAGGTCACATACTTGGTGCTTCAAAAACTTTTAACGTCAGGTAAAAGAAAATTTTGACTTGGGAATTTGGCCTCATTTATATCAAAGCGATATGTGGGACATCCGTGTTCTATGAACACATTTTCTAGTTTATTAAACTTCACACATGCATAGAAGACGATTCAAAGGTGTGTCACACGTAAGAATGACAACTCTTGCGTCGTTAATTTCTTAGTTATCTCCCTTTGTTGTTTCGTGCACTGATTTCGTGTCTGGAGCATAACTCAAACACCCTTTGGAATATTTTCATGAAACTTCACACATGCATAGACCACAATCCTAAAGGTGTGTCACGCAAGAATGACAACTCTTGCATCACTAATTTTTTAGTTATCTCCCTTTGTTTTTTCCGTCACTGATTTTGTCTCCGGAGCATAACTCGAACACCCTTTTTTCAAACTACTTGTGTATCTGGGGAGGGGGATACACATGTGCTTGTCGACAAGCGTCCATTTCTAGTTTCCCCTTGGTTAAGGTTTGTACTCGAACTTGGTTAATGTTTATAGTCAAGCTTGTACAGTCGAACTTGTGCTAACGACCACTTGTAATAAACGACCACCTGCTGTAAGCGACCGGTTTGAATCCCGCCCGACGAATTTCCCATAATAACGTACTTGCAATGAATGACCACCTGCTGTCTGCGACCAGCGACCGTATAAATACGGCCCATTCCGTCAAAATACGACGCGTTTAACGACCGTCGGCGACTGTCAGCGCCCATGAAAACACGGCTCGAAACACGGCTATAAGCGGTGGCTATAATCCATAAAACGTGTATTTATCGTTCTATAAATAGACTGGTGTTTCAGCATTATCTGGGTCAGGTATGGGATCACGTGGTCTATTGTTTACACTGCTGCCAAGGCAATCTCGCTTAAAATGTAAATTTCATTCATCAATATGACTTGCAGCGTAAACAATAGACCACGTGACCCCACATCCTGAGATTATGCACGTATCAACCGCATGAATAGGCAGGACACGTGACCATAGGCATTATTTATTATCAATTAATCCATTTAAGCGTCGTTGATCGCGAGTAGTATACATTGTAATAAGCGTCTGTCTATCGCGAGCACTATACAACGTAATAAGCATGATTTTATAAATAACTCGTATGTTTAATACATTAATACATACAAGTTTGTATGTCACAGGCATTATAATAATTACTTTAACTCTGTTCAAATGACATGATTTTATATGGGTCCGTTGCTAATGGAATTCCCGCAATAGTTGGTAACCGAAATGCGAATGATACCAGTAACCCGTGCAGTACCAGTACCCGTGCATGTCCCGAAATTTTATAACGCGGTCGGATTCGATCGCGGTTTGAAATCTTGGACCCCGACCACCGCGTTATAATGGAGCTTCAGTGTATTCAAACTTATGTTTTCCATTGTACATGTTATTACTTTAATAAACATACATATGTGTGTATACATGTTATTACTTGACTGTGTTGTCACTGTGTTGTTTTTTACATATCATCCGTGTACCCACTCCACATGGCTGTCCCTATTAAGAGACCACCTCTGTTAAGAGACCACTTTTGGCAGTTCCCTTGAGTGGTCTCTTAACACAAGTTTGACTGTATATGGAATTGGGCCTACAGCAACCATACTTGGAAAACTTCATCTCCTAAGTGATGTACATCAATAACCCCTGACCTATATCTGACATTGACCTACATTTAACCTTGAATTACTTACTTTTCCCTTGGTTAAGGTTTTTAGTCAACCTTGGTTAAGTTTTTTATGCAGGCCGTGGCCACCTTGTTTGTCAAGCTATGTGTACATCGACAACCCTCGTAGTCGAGCTATGCTGTTGTCCTACAGCTCTTGTTATTGTAAATAGTCAGTTCTGATTTTGGGATTTTCCCCCCATTTATACATGTACTTGAAGATGTATTTGTACTTGTACAGGTATTATATGGGATTTAGTACTAAACCCATTGACCCGGCCTTAAATGACCTTAGCTGTTGATAGGCCGTTAAACCCCAAGAAACAAACAAACAAACAAACACTTGTGCATTCCTCTAAGGTTGTACTACCATGCTGTGACAAATCCACGACCTTCTAACCCCAGCTGATCCCAAGGTCAAGGTCACATACTTAGTCTCTTTACAAAACTTAACATCAGAGAAATATGTTAAACTTCTATTTCTTTCATAAACAATTCTTAATATTTCATACATGCATTCGTCTAAGGCTCTACTATCATGCTGTGACAAATCCCTGCTGATCTCGAGGTCAAGGTCACATACTTAGTCTCTTTACAAAACTTAACATCAGAGAAATCGGTTATAACTTCAATTTCCTGACTCGGATCTGCTTCACATTTCACACACACATTGCTCCAATGGACCTCTACCACCCTGTGACAAATTCACGTTCGTGCTGACCCCGTTAAGCCCAGAGTCAAGGTCACAAGCCCACATTCTTGGATTTTTTATATTTTCATATTTAGGGGTATCTGGGGGTATTTCGCATTATGCCCCCCCCCGCAACGAGTTGTGGAGGGTATGCTGGAGTCAGGTTGTCCGTCCGTGTGTCTGTCTGTGTGTCCATCAGTCACTAAACTTAACATCAGAGAAATATGTTATAACTTCTATTTCTTTCATCTAAAATGCTTAATATTTCACACATGCACTCCTGTAAGGCTCTACTACCATGCTGTGCCAAATACATGACCGTCCAACCCCCGCTGATCCCAAGGTCAAATACTTAGTCTTACATTAACGTAAACACGATCTTGAACTCGCTATTATTGAATCTATATATATACCGAATTCTGCCGATTATAAGTCGCATTTTTAGCTCGACTATTCGAAGAATAAGTAGAGCTTATGTTGTCACCCCGGCGTCGGCGTCGGCGTCGCCGTCACGCCTTGGTTAAGGTTTTTAGTCAAGTTTGTATATGGAATACTACTGGCCCTACACCCACCATACTTGGACAACTTCATCTCCTAGTGATGTACATCAATAACCCCTGATCTATATTTGACCTTGACCTACATTTCCTCTTCAATTACTTGGTTAATTCCCCTTGGTTAAGGTTTTTAGAAGTCACCTTGGTTAAGGTTTTTAGTCAAGCTTGTATATGCAATGCTACTGGCCCTACACCCACCATACTTGGACAACTTCATCTCCTAGTGATGCACATCAATAACCCCTCATCTATATTTGACCTTGACCTACATTTCTCTTGAATTACTTACTTAATTCCCCTTGGTTAAGGTTTTTACTCGACCTTGGTTAAGGTTTTTTTTCAAGCTTGTACATTGAATACTATTGTGCATCCAGACACCATACTTCGACAACCTTTTCTCATAGGTATGTACATCAATAACCCCTGATCTATATTTGACCTTGACCTACATTTCCTCTTCAATTACTTACTTAATTCCTTTTGGTTAAGGTTTTTAGTCAACCTTCTATATGGAATACTACTGACCCTACACCCACCATACTTGGACAACTTCATCTCCTAGTGATGTACATCAATAACCCCTGATCTATATTTGACCTTGACCTACATTTCCTCTTCAATTACTTGGTTAATTTCCCTTGGTTAAGGTTTTTACTCAACCTTGGTTAAGGTTTTTAGTCAAGCTTGTATATGCAATACTACTGGCCCTACACCCACCATACTTGGACAACTTCATCTCCTAGTGATGCACATCAATAACCCCTCATCTATATTTGACCTTGACCTACATTTCCTCTTGAATTACAGCTTACTTAAATTCCCCCTTGGTTAAGGTTTTTTGTTTTTACTCAACCTTGGTTAAGTTTTTTTTTCAAGCTTGTACATTGAATACTACTGTGCATCCAGACACCATACTTCGACAACCTTTTCTCATGGGTATGTACATCAATAACCCCTGATCTATATTTGACCTTGACCTACATTTCCTCTTCAATTACTTACTTAATTCCTTTTGCTTAAGGTTTTTAGTCAACCTTCTATATGGAATACTACTGTCCCTACACCCACCATACTTGGACAACTTCATCTCCTAGTGATGTACATCAACAACCCCTGATCAATATTATTTGACTTGACCTACATTTCCTCTTGAATTACTTACTTAATTCCCCTTGGTTAACGTTTTTAGTCAAGCTTGTAGATGGAATACTCCTGGCCCTACACCAACCATACTTGGACAACTTCATCTCCCAGTGATGTACAGCAACAACCCCTGACCTATATTTGACCTTCACCTACATTTAACCTTGAATTACTTAGTTAATTCCCCTTCCCCGGTTAAGGTTTTTACTCCACCTTGGTTAAGCTTTTTACTCAAGCTTGTACATGGAATACTATTGTGCATACAGACACCATACTTGGACAACCTTTTCTCATAGTGATGTACATCAATAACCCCTGATCTATATTTGACCTTGACCTACATTTCCTCCTTGAATTACTTACTTAATTCTCTTTGGTTAAGGTTTTTAGTCAAGCTTGTAGATGGAATACTCATGGCCCTACACCAACCATACTTGGACAACTTCATCTCCTAGTGATGTACATCAACAACCCCTGACCTATATTTGACCTTGACCTACATTTAACCTTAAATTAACTTACTTAATTCCCCTTGGTTAAGGTTTTTACTCAACCTTGTTAAGGTTTTTAGTCAAGCTTGTAGATGGAATACTATTGTGCATACAGACACCATACTTGATAACTTTTCTCATAGGGATGTACATCAATAACCCCTGACCTTTATTTACCTTTCACCTCATTTAACCTTGAATTACTTGCTTAATTTTGTTTATAGTCAAGCTTGTATATGGATACTTCTGGGCCTACATCAACCATACTTGGACAACTTCATCTCCTAGTGATGTACATCAATAATCCCTGACCTATATTTGACATTGACCTACTTTTATCCTTGGATTACTTAGTTATCTCCTCTTGGTTACGGTTTTTATTACTCAAGCTTGTATATGGAATACTCCTGGGCCTACAGCAACCATACTTGGAAAACTTTATCTCCTAGTGATGTACATCAATAACCCCTGACCTATATCTGAAATTGACCTACATTCAACCTTGAATTACTTACTTAATTTCCCTTGGTTAATGTTTTTAGTCAACCTTGGTTAAGGTTTTTATGCAGGCCGCAGCCACCTTCTTTGTCAAGCTATGTGTACATCGACAACCCTCGTAGTCGAGCTATGCTGTTCTCCTACAGCTCTTGTTTTTTACTCAGATTTGTATCCCAGAAAGTCTTATAAATACATTCAGATACATGAGCATTTTGCGTTCCTATATTTGTTGTTGTTGTTAGTCTTTGGGGTAACATCCGGTATTGGAAATATGGATTCGTATTCTAAACAGTTCGCGCCTTACTCGCGCCTTACTCGTTCCGGCCCTGTGTCAGTCGTACACATTTTCTATACCGAAGGCGAACAGTGTATACCATGATCAGGGGCCCGTTTCACTAAACTTCTTACGACTAAAATGTTCGTAAGTGCAAATTTAAGATCGTCTGTAAATTTCAATTTATGGATTTACATTTATTGAGCATAGGCCGCATATGCAGCCTATGCTCAATAAATGTAAATCCAATAATTGTTTACAAGAAAACAGTGTTGATGTGCAATTTACAGACTATCATAATTTTACACTTACGAAAATTTTAGTCGTACAAAGTTTAGTGAAACGTCCCCCAGATCCGGTCGGCATTTTCTCTGCCGAATTACAATCTGGCCTCCATCATTTTAATTATCTTTTCAAAACATTTACCAGGCCCATATCGGTTGGTGTCATTTTGCCGTGAAAAATATTGCATGAATCCATTAACGGTAAATCCCAATATGCGTAATGCAATTCCACGAAAGTTATAAAACTCCATCATTAGTTTCGAAACTGTGTGTTTACATGATGCTGATCGCCAATCTCTAATTAAAAACATTATAATTACGTCAGCGGACAATGCAAATTCGTCATAGCTATAGGCTGCTTTCAGCGTCATTTACAGAAGATACGATAAAATCGATAACGACAGTCGATAATCGATGTGCCGCAGACGTGGCAAACGTGCGACCTTCATCCTCGCATCATGGGGGCAATCAGTGACCCATTTCATGCTGAGGATACGCTTATGTTTGCTGAAAATCCTAAATATTTTCCTTCTATGCACTCAGAAGTATATGCCACGACCACCATTTAAACCGTTTCGTCGAGACGGTTCAAATGAGTGGTCACAACATATACTTTCAGTGAGAAATAACAAAAATAAAAATATAATATTTAGTAAAGTTCATATCCGTAAATGTGTATTCCGAAAGGAACGGGTTAAAAAACACTGGATTATATATGCAGATCTGTCGCCATATTTCGCCGATATTGATTTCGAAAATGGTTTCCGTAAATGGTGTTGAAAAGAGATAATAAATACCGCAATCAATAATTAACAATATAATACCACTTTCGGCAGCAATATGATTGCAAATATAACACGATTTCTGACAATAGTCTGTTACACATTTAACACGATTTTGATATACAAATAGGCAAACAAATTGGGAGCCAATGCACAACCGTGTACTAACTGAGCACGTGTTATAGTCAAGCGTGTACTACCGAGTTCACAGTGTAATTGAAGATACTAGAAAACGGTGAAATACGGACCGGGGAATCACGGACATACAGTCGGCAAATTACGGACATAGCAAAATACAGACAAAAACGTCCAAGGTACGAATAAAAAAACAGTGGGGGGAAATCGATAACAACAACTTGGCGATTTTTTTTCTCATTTTGTTAAGAAAATTGGGTGCATCTTATAATCTCATGTAGACATTTTCCCCCGGATTTTGGACTGAAAATAGGGGTGCGTCTTATACACTCTTGCGACCTATAATCGGCAGAATACGGTATCTGGGTTGAAATCGTGTCTAACAAAAAGCATTTCTTATTTGGCGTCTTTTATAGACCCCCAAGCGCTAACGTTATATACTTGACGGATTTTAACCAAATTTGGTATACTTATTTATCACGGCCTAAGATGAAGAAGCCTATTGATTTTGAAAAAATTCCGATGACATATCTTCCCCTTGGCGGCCATTTTTATTTTCTCAAGTTCTACTTCACCGATCGTAACCAAATTCGGTATACATGTTTATCACGGCAAAATAAAGAAGCCTATTATTTTCAAAAATTTTCAATTACTTATCTCCCCTTGGCGGCCATTTTTATTTTTCGCACTCTGTATCCTCGTCCATGCAATAACTCAAGTTCTACTTCACCGATCGTAACCAAATTCGGTATACATGTTTATCATGGCAAGACAAAGAAGCCTATTGATAACTCAAATTCTACTTTATCGCTCGTAACCAAATTCGGTATACATGTTTATCACGGCAAGACGAATAAGTCTATTGATTTTGAAAAATTTCTGATGACTTATCGACTCTTGGTAGCCATTTTTAATTTTCGCACTCTGTATCCTTGTCCATGCAATAACTCAAGTTCTACTGCACCGATCGTAAACAAATTTGGTATACATGTTTATCATGGCAAGACGAAGAAGCCTATTTATTTTGACAGATCGTGACCAAATTCAATATACATGTTTATCACGGCAAGAACCCTGTTAATTGTCAGTGAATTATCTCCCCTTGTTAACTGGACTTGCCTTCGGCACTCTTGTTAATAAATCTATACAATGTGGACACTTTCCAGACGAGTGGAAACAGGCCAACGTATGTCCTATATTTAAGGCTGGTGATCCCTCTCTCACTTCGAATTATCGCCCCATATCCTTGATCAATACTATTAGTAAAGTACTTGAAAGGGCAGTTTTTAAATATTTGTACAATCACTTCAAAGACAACAATATATTAACACCTTTACAGTTTGGATTTGTACCAGGTGATTAAACTGTAAACCAACTGACCTTCCTTTATAATGCATTCTGTCGTGCATTAGATGATGGAAAAGAAGTCTGGGTTGTATTTTGTGATACATGTATCAGAAAAGCATTTGACCGTGTCCGGCATACCGGTCTGCTTATGAAATTAACAGCGGCAGGTGTTACTAATAACGTTGGAGCTGGTGTCCCACAAGGTTCTATCCTCGGACCATTGTTATTTCTCCTTTTCATAAATTATATTGTTATGGACATAAGCTCCAATATACGCCTCTTCGCTGATGACACCAGCTTATACCTTATTGTAGACCCTCCCGAAACTGCTACTAGGACCATTAATTCCGATCTTAAAACAATTACCAATTGGTCTAATAAATGGCTTGTAACATTTAACCCTAAGAAAACAGAATCACTACTTATATCACGGAAATGTAACAGACCAGCACATTCCCCAATATTGATGAATAATGTTAATGTTTCAGAAGTTGAGAGCCACAAACACCTAGGTATATACTTTAACAATGAAAGAACATGGCATCAACATATAGAATTATAACAGGGAAAGCATGGCGTAGAATATACATTATGAGAAAACTAAAATACATACTAGATAGAAAATGTCTTGAAATAATTTACATTTCCTTTATTAGACCTCTGTTAGAATATGCTGATATCGTATGGGATAATTGTACTCAATATGAGAAAGATGGATTGGGAATAATCCAAATTGAAGCTGCCCGTATAGCTACAGGTACAACTCGGCTAATTTCAATCGATTCATTATATGCTGAAATTTGCTGGGAAAATAGATGACATTCACATAAACTGTCGCTTTTTTACAAAATGAAAAACGGCATTTCACCTAATTACCTTATGGATATCCTTCCGCCTGAAACAGACACTATTCGTTACAATTTAAGAAATGCTGACAACCTACAGACCATACGATCCAGAACAACTCTTGTATAACTCATTTCTTCTCATTTCAACAAAATATTGTTGAATCACCAAATTGTATCTGTGGTCAAGTTGAAGATGCCACTCACTACTTTTTCTCCTGTCCAAGATATGCACTACATAGAAACCAACTAATAGATGATATACAAGCTTATTGTCAACCGACCCTCCATACTATACTCTATGGTAATATACAACTGGACGATCCTACTAACAAAACAATATTTACAGCTGTAAGAATGTACATAGAGAATACAAGTCACTTTTAAATGGTACGGTGGAACCTCTGTAAGCCGGACACCTTGTAAATGACTGTGGGTAATTCTGGAGGGTTTTATTTGTATTTATCTCTGATGGTACAGTCTGTTCGTGATTGCAAAGCATGAAAAGAGGTGTTGGAGTGGTCATATGACTGATTTACAGTGGAACATTCTATGCCGGACGCCCTGGGGATGTCCCAGGGTGTTCGGTTTGGAGGGGTTCTACTGTGTGCTTTTGTACATCATCACGACAACCAAGACTTAATGTGGGCGTGGGTGGCTTGGTGCGCGAACATATTTTGTTTCCTCGAACTGCTGCAGTGGATTTTTTTCTCTATTTTTAGCCAGGTTTTTTGAAAAAAAATCCAGGCTATTGGATTGGCGAAAGCCGGGCGGGCGGCGGGCGCGGGTCCACAATCAATGTTAAGTTTTCGTGTTTGAGTCCATTTCTTTGTTACTGTACCACCTAGGACCACCAAACTTTCACAGCTTCTCATAATCAATTTGGGGTGCCCACCACATATCACTATGCAACGTGTTACTTTTTTTTTTTTTTATTTTTTTTTAACTTCACCTATTTTTTCCGCGTCGTAATCGACTTAGCCATTTTCAATGTTAAGTTTTCGCGTTTACAATGTTAAGTTTTCGTGTTTAAGTCCATTTCTTTGGTACTGTACCACCTAGGACCACCAAACTTTCACAGCTTCATAACCAAGGGGTGCCTACCACATACAACTATCCAACATGTGACCATTTTTTCACCTTCACCTATTATTTCTACGTAATTGACTTAGCCATTTTCAACGTTAACTTTTTAACGTACGTCTGGTTAAAGTTTTTTGGTTAAAACTTTTTCGTTATACTATATCTCTGCAACTGCTTCGCCCATTACCTTGAAACTTCACATGGGTGTTTATCATCATCCATATTTTCATTCTAACCCCCAACCCCTGTGCCCAATGTCAAGGTCAAATTACTTTGAATTTTTTTGTTAAAGTTTTTTCGTGTACTATATCTCTGCAACTGCTTCACCCAATACCTTGATACTTCACATGGGTGTTTATCATCATTGTCGCACCTGCTTGCGGAAAGCGCGATCCTGTGCCCAATGTCAAGGTCAAATTACTTTGAATTTTTTTTTTTAAGTTTTTTCGTGTACTATATCTCTGCAACTGCTTCACCCAATACCTTGATACTTCACATGGGTGTTTATCATCATTGTCGCACCTGCTTGCGGAAAGCGCGAATCCTGTGCCCAATGTCAAGGTCAAATTACTTTTGTTTTTTTTTGAATTTTTTTTTTGGTATGTCGTCGTACTTATATCTCTGCACTGCTTTCACCAATACTTGATACTTCACATGGGTGTTATCTTATCATTGTCGCACCTGCTTGCGGAAAGCGCGATCCTGTGCCCAATGTCAAGGTAAACAAATTACTTTGAATTTTTTTGTTAAATCGTTTTTTCTGTCTTAGTGTTTACTACCAAACTGCCCATCACAAATACTGTTTTTTTTTATTTTTTCTCACAAGCTTCACCCTACCTGATACTTCACATGAGTGTTTATCATCATTGTCGCACCTGCTTGCGGAAAGCGCGATATCGTCGGCATTTTGGCATACGTCCGCCCGTTCGTCCGTGTGTCCGGTTAAAGTTTTTTATGCCCCCGCCACCGAATGGTGAGGGGGGCATATAGTGTTACCGGCGTCCGTACGTACGTAACGTAACGTACGTACGTCCCGAAACCTTAACGCTCGGTAAATGGCTTATAATTTCTGTTTCCTTGCTCGGATCTGCTTCACATTTCACACACGCATTGCTCCAATGGTCCTCTACCACCCTCTGACAAATCCACATTCGTCCCACCCCCGCTAAGCCCAGGGTCAAGGTCACAGACTTGGTGCTTTCGAAACCTTAACGCTCGGTAAATGGCTTATAATTTCTGTTTCCTTGCTCGGATCTGCTTCACATTTCACACACGCATTGCTCCAATGGTCCTCTACCGCCCTGTGACAAATCCACATTCGTCCCGCCCCCGCTAAGCCCAGGGTCAAGGTCACAGACTTGGTGCTTTCGAAACCTTAACGCTGGGTAAATGGCTTATAATTTCTGTTTCCTTGCTCGGATCTGCTTCACATTTCACACACGCATTGCTCCAATGGTCCTCTACCGCCCTCTGACAAATCCACATTCGTCCCGCCCCCGCTAAGCCCAGGGTCAAGGTCACAGACTTGGTGCTTTCGAAACCTTAACGCTCGGAAAATAAATGGCTTATAATTTCTGTTTCCTTGCTCGGATCTGCTTCACGTTTCACACACGCATTGCTCCAATGGTCCTCTACCGCCCTGTGACAAATTCACATTTGTCCCGCCCCCGCTAAGCCCAGGGTCAAGGTCACAGACTTGGTGCTTTCGAAACCTTAACGCTCGGTAAATGGCTTATAATTTCTGTTCCCTTGCTCGGATCTGCTTCACATTTCACACACGCATTGCTCCAATGGTCCTCTACCGCCCTGTGACAAATCCACATTCGTCCCGCCCCCGCTAAGCCCAGGGTCAAGGTCACAGACTTGGTGGTTTCGAAACCTTAACGCTGGGTAAATGGCTTATAATTTCTGTTTCCTTGCTCGGATCTGCTTCACATTTCACACACGCATTGCTCCAATGGTCCTCTACCGCCCTGTGACAAATCCACATTCGTCCCACCCCCGCTAAGCCCAGGGTCAAGGTCACAGACTTGGTGCGTTCGAAACCTTAACGCTCGGGTAAATGGCTTATAATCAAATATGCCTCGTTTTCTTTGGCTGCCAGCGGGGGCATTCGTGTGCCGACAGGCCACATTTCTAGTTGGTTAAAGTTTTTCCATCTACTATATCTATTTTTTTAGTCCATGCCTCGCCCCAAGGCGCGACATGCAGGCCACGGCCATCTAGTCTACAAAAAGTGGGTATAATTATGTTATCCAAGTGTCTATGCTTGGAAAAAACCTGGCCTTCGTGGCTTTGCCTCGTTTCTTGTTGTTTTATATATTGTCATCTATAATACATCTACCTGGCATCGCAGGAAGCAGAAACTATGAGCATAAAGCAAGAATAAAATCCCATTTTATGCTAATGGCTAGAGGTGCAACGATACGGTCAAACCCGTATTGCGATATATTGCGATACAACAAACCCATATTGCAATACGTATTGCGATATTATACCATGTATGAACAAATAATAATAAAAACAAACAGGAGATAAAGAACAATCTTTATTGCTTATTATTGTCATTAGAACACATCAAAACACTGTGTGGGTCAGGACTTTGCCCAGAAACGGTTGACATTAATGATTATTTCTAAAAGAGAAATAGGCCACGACTCATTTCGTCAGGTGGCGCTTTCAGTGGGTATACCCACAATCGCAGCTAACGATTGGATGCTATTTTTATTTCGGAAATGGTATCCCACAAAGCGTCATAAGCTGACAGAAATGTGTGTAGACAACTACGAAATTTGTTCGCCACCGGGCGACCCAGCTTATAATTTTTACCAGCCCGACCCAGAAACGACTCGCATCCGGCGCCCGTTAAAATACGTGTTTGCATGTGTTTGTTTGTCTGGTTGAGAGTATTCGGAGGGAGTTAACTCGACCTCGTTCATGATCAATCGCTGATAGATCTATTGCCGACGTCTTTCGCAACAGTAACCTGTCGATCATGCCACTAAGGGCTGCCTTTACTTACCAGCGATTGGCTGTACTGTATAAATAACTTCGCCACGAGAAAAACACGTGTTTTGAACTGACAATTATAGTAGCCAGAAGCAATGTTTGGCTATCGACCCGTGACTTTTATTGTCACAGCGGGTAGGCATGATTTTAGTAATTCGCATAATGATGTGATGAAAATATAGTCGGCACATTGGCCAATGTGTCCATACATATGTGTGTCCGGTTAAAATTTTTGGTTAAAGTTTGTCTGTATACTGTCAAAGCCTCGGCGGGCGTGACATGCAGGCCGCGGCCATCTAGTTCCTTGTAAGAGGTAAAACTTTTAAACCGGATTAGCTGGACACTTGATAGTTGGTATGTGGCTTCCTTATAGTCCGCAGATGAGCAAAGTAAATTTCATTTTGTTTAAATGATCCCTGGGTCATGGATTATGTCCTCCATTTAGACTTGCAACCTAAAACGTTTAATCCGTAATAGCTGGCATTGAATTTAGATTTTTTATTAGATTACCGTCTTATGTATTATCTCCCCTTTTCGGAGTTGGAAATAAGAGTACATGTATATTGCGATGGCACACCATCGACTTTTCTCTTGTTCATATTTCATTCCGTCTGTATGCGTGTTTGCCTGTCGGTTTGTCTATTCGTCCGTTTTAATTTTAGCCTCTAGAGCCCGAGGTGAGATACTTTGATTTCACTTGTGGGTAAATCCAGGGCAGAGCATGTGAATATGTATAGCAATTCTGGGATATTAACCTGTTTTTAGGGTAATACATACATAATTTACGCAGACGCACACACACGCACGTACACCCACACACACGGAAGTTCACATTTCACCATTATACTAGGCACTTCCGGCATACCACTTCCAGTTAGTTTGATACTGGAACATCGCTTCTGGAATGTTAACCCATAGACCGCTACACACAACAATTGTCGTCTGCTGTTGCCTTTATATATTGCCTTATTTCTCAATAAAAACATGTTTTACCGGCACTTCAGAATCCTTTCCAATTGAAATTATTCTAAAGTGTTGTCAAAGCATGTTTTTGATGATAAAAATGGAAAATAGAAAACAAAGAGCAGCCAACCAAATATTAAGATGAGGTATAAGGGTTATTTCTGGTATACCACATACGGTAACACTATTGGAACTTCATTTCCAGAATTCCATTTCCACTTCCAGTAACTCCATCATTACTTCCGGGAACATCATTTCCTGAACACCCCTTCCGGTGACTCGCCTTTTGGTATTCCATATCCGGATATCCTTGATAGCATCGCCGACTACCACGTGACTCATACTAACATTTGGCATTTGATTTTGACTTTAGTCAGCTTGTCTGTCTGTTGGTCTGTTGGAAATTTTGTTTCCGCTGTAGATCTTCTAAACCAATGAATTAATTTTCAAATGTTTGCCATGTGTTGCCTTTAATACCCATGTGTCTACGTTCATGGTCAAGGTCACACTCAAGTGGTCAAAGGTCAAACCTGCCCATGAGGTTGTGTTTCCGTTGTATATCTTCTAAACCGGTGAATGGATTTTCAAGTAATTGCTACAAATGTTTGCCATGATGAGGCGATGTGTCGCATTCAATACCCACATACCCACTCCAAGGTCGAGGTCATACTTGGAGTTGAAAGGTCCAAAATGCTCATCAGCTTTGTTTCCGCCATATATATTCAAAAGAGATGAAGTATTTCTGTCCTTTAGATTTGCGTTAAAGTTTTTGTTTGCCAGTCCAAGTGGGGATCGGGGTATCTGTGAGCCTCTGCTCACTTGCTCTAGTTGAGCAGTACTGATGTATCGTACTGTAATGTTTGTATATCAATGTATCCTTTATTCATATTTTCATTGTGTATTATATTGTAAATAACAATTGATTATCACATAACCTTGCACTATGAGCCCTCCCTGACTTCCCAACTATATTACCACTTATCGTCGTTCTGGCCTAAATACAACTTCACCTAGCTATTGGATTTGACTTGATACTTCCAACAATAGGAAGACAATTTGTCTCGATCATTTGTCTCTAAATCACATTTACAGTTTCGAAGCCGAGTCTAATACACTTGATATCAAAAGACCCTACTGTCTGTTTCACGAAATCTGCCCAAATTTTACTATGTGTCTATATACACAATGCAAAAACAATATTTTTATTGATAATGTTAAATTTTAACATCATTTAAGTTCAATATTGATTCAAATTTGGTTCAATATTGATTTTATTGCGAAAAATCAATTGCCCCATGTTAAATCTCCATAGACATCTTTACACAGAGTGAAGATGTCTATGGAGATTTAACATGGGGAAATGTTTCTAATTTCAGAACTAGTGGGCCGATTTACAAAATCTAACTTTGTTTTCTCATGTCATTTTCAAGCTATCTAGCCGGGTTTCAGGGTCAATTTACATTTATTTATTTTTTTGACTCCTGCACCTGCACAAGCTCTTTTTCCCAATGTTAAGTTCCCATACACAAATCAATTTTTCGCAATAAAATCTTCTTTTTTTTTTTTTTTAATTTTTTTTTTAACAATTTGACATAATTTTCCACGACATCAAAAGAAGGCTCATTCATAAATTCTAATAAAATTTAATAATGCTGAACAAAATATTGTTTTTGCATTGTTTATATGGCTGTAAAATTCCTTTCGTGAAACAGATAGTAATCTGATATTCTCTATGTTTCAGAGAAATCTGTATCAGAGGGAAATAACAATGTTATGATAGCAATTGTGATTGGTGCAGTTGCAGTGGTGATAGTGGGTGAGTAGTTTTGCTCCATTAACCTTTTCAACACTACAGACCTCTTTGTGATATTTGTAAACAGTGTACATGTAGATCCAAATGAGCCTGCCCATCAGGATGCTCACTTTTTGCTAGTAATTTTCATATTTTTATGCCCCTGGTCTCGGTAGCTGGAGGCATATAGTGTTTGGACTGTGTGGTCCGTGTGTCCATCTGTACATTAAGAAATTTGTCCGAGTTTCTCAATTATGTCAGAACTTCTATATTCCTTGAAGCATTACTTAAATAGTTCAACACAGTTTACCCGTGGACAAATGGCTGCCCTTAATATGACCTTGACCTTTTGACATCACAACTTTGAACTTTTTCCCACTTTAAGAAGCTCGCCAGAGTTTCTCAATTCTGTCATAACTTCTCTATTCCTTGAAGAATTATTTATATATTTCAACACAGTATACTTGTGGACAAATGCCACACATCCATACTGCCCTTAATGTCACCTTCACCTTTTGACCTTCACATCCATGCTGCCCTTAATAGGACCTTGACCTTTTGACCTTCACAACTTTGAACTTTTTCACACATTAAGAAGCTCGCCAGAGTTTCTCAATTCTGTCATCACTTCTATATCCCTTGAAGGATTACTTTAATAGCTCAATACATCATACTTGTGGACAAATGCCACACATCCATGCTGACCTTAAAGGTCACATTACCAAATATCACGTATTTCCTTCAAAATGATCTAAAAACAACAAAAGCGACCCTAGGGCCTAAACAAAAAGTTGTTTGGTTCCAGTAACGTCCCAGAAAAGAGTTGGGTAGGTAGGTAGGAAAAAGTTTTTTATATCCCCACAAACAAAGTTTGAGGGGGTGTATATAATATAGGAGTCAGCTTGTCGGTCGGTCTGTCGGTCGGTCTGTTAGAAATTCCCTTCCACTCTATATCTTCTACACCGATGCATGGATTATCAAATGGCTTGGCACAAATGTTTCTCATGATGAGAAGGTGTGTCGCGATCAATAACCACGCACCTACGTCCAAGGTCAAGGTCACAGTTGAAGGTCAAAGGTCAAACCTATTGCAGGCGGCAGACAGATAAACTGCATAGTTTGTGTACACAACTCCTCTGAAACCGTTCAGTGGATTGATCTGAAACTATACACACTTTTTATGCCGAACAAAAATATTTTTTTTACAAAAATATCATCTTTTTAACTTAGCCATTTTTAGCTCACCTGAGCGAAGCTCATGTGAGCTATTGTTACCTCAATGTGTCCGTCATCCGTCGTCGTCCGTCGTCCATGAACATTTTCAAACATCTTCTCCTCGGTAACCATTGGGTCTATAGTCAACAAACTTCATGGTCATGGTCCTTAGGTAGGGGGATTACAAAATTGTTAAAATGACGTCATTACGTAATCCAAGATGACCGCCATCTAAAAATAGCACACATTCTTAAAAAATTTTCTTCTCAAGAACCACCAACCGGATTTCGACAAAACTTGGTAGGAATGATCGATGTACATTGCTCTTTCAAAGATGTTAAAATGGTGACCCCGGGGTCAAAAATGGGCGTGGCCCGTGGGGTCAAATTTGGGGTCAAATTTTATTTTTGACTGAATATGGTCATGTTATATATCAAATCGAAGGTATCAATCAGACGATCACTCTGGTCCATTTTTTGTCGAAATCGGATGGTTATGTCAGCCAAGATGGCCGCCGAAATGTCAAAAGGTCGTTCTTTTATTAGAGATTTCAAAATTCTTCTTCACATGAACCGCTTGGCCCATGGTAGCCAAACTTAAAAGTTATGGTCCATGGGTGAACCCTTTTCAGATTTGTTAAAATGGAGGTCATCGCTAATCCAAGATGGCCACCGTCTAAAAATAGCATAAATTCTTAAAAATCTTCTCATGAACCGCAGGCCGGATTTCAACTAAACTTGGTAGGAATGATCGATTTACAATGCTCTTTCAAAGTTGTGAAAATGGTGACCCCGGGGTCAAAAATGGGCATGGCCCGTGGGGTCAAATTGGGGTCAAATTTTTTTTTGGACCAAATATGCTCATGCCATATATCAAATTGAAGGTATCGATGAGGTGATTGCTCTGGTGCAATATTTGTCGGAATCGGATGATTATGTCATCCATGATGGCCACCAAAAGGTCCATTTATTCAAGATTTTGAATGTCTTTTTCCCAGGAACCACATGGCTGATGCTGGACAAACTTCATAGGAAGTTAAGATCCTTGGGTGAAGCATTTTCAGATTTGGTAAAATGAGAGTCATCGCTTAATCCAAGATGACCGCCATCTAAAAATAGCACAATTTTTTTAAAACATGAACTCAATGTCACATTCCCCTCTGGTGTTCATGGAGTCAGGTGAGCGAATTAGGGCCATCATGGCCCTCTTGTTTCTATTTTTAGCCAGTTTTTTTAAAAAAAAATCCAGGCTATTGGATTGGCGAAAGCCGGGCGGGCGGGCGGGCGGGTCGGCGGCGGCGTCCACAATCAATGTTAGTTTTCGTGTTTGAGTCCATTTCTTTGTTACTGTACCACTATGGACCACCTACACTCACAGCTTCATATCAAGTGCTTACCACATATCTTTCTATCAACATGTACTGTAACCTGACCATTTTTTTCGCGTAGTCGACTTAGCATTTTCAATGTTAAGTTTTCGCGTTTGTTTTACAATGTTAAGTTTTCGTGTTTAAGTCCATTCTTTGTACTACCACCTTTAGACAACCCTCACTCCACAGGCTTCACCCATGTACCATTTTCCATAGACCACCAAACTTTCACAGCTTTCATAACCAAGGGGTGCCTACCACATACAAACTATCCAACATGTGACCATTTTTTTACCTTGCACCATTCACTCTATTATTCTAACATAAATTTGACTTAGCCATTTTCAACGTTAACTTTTTAACGTACGTCTGGTTAGAGTTTTTGGTTAAAACTTTTTCGTTGTACTATATCTCTGCAACTGCTTCGCCCATTACCTTGAAACTTCACATGGGTGTTTTATCATCATCCATATTTTCATTCTAACCCCCAACCGTGCGGCCCTGTGCCCAATGTCAAGGTCAAATTACTTTGAATTTTTTTGTTAAAGTTTTTTCGTGTACTATATCTCTGCAACTGCTTCACCCAACCTTGATACTTCACATGGGTGTTTATCATCATTGTCGCACCTGCTTGCGGAAAGCGCGATCCTGTGCCCAATGTCAAGGTCAATTACTTTGAATTTTTTTGTTAAAGTTTTTTCATGTACTATATCTCTGCAACTGCTTCACCCAATACCTTGATACTTCACATGGGTGTTTATCATCATTGTCGCACCTGCTTGCGGAAAGCGCGATCCTGTGCCCAATGTCAAGGTCAAATTACTTTGAATTTTTTTGTTAAAGTTTTTTTTGTGTACTAAATCTCTGCAACTGCTTCACCCAAATACCTTGATACTTCACATGGGTGCTTATCATCATTGTCGCACCTGCTTGCGGAAAGCGCGATCCTGTGCCCAATGTCAAGGTCAAATTACTTTGAATTTTTTTGTTAAAGTTGTTTTTTCGTGTACTATATCTCTGCAACTGCTTCACCCAATACCTTGATACTTCACATGGGTGTTTTATCATCATTGTTGCACCTGCTTGCGGAAAGCGCGATCCTGTGCCCAATGTCAAGGTCAAATACTTTTGAATTTTTTTTGTTAAAGTTTTTTCGTGTACTATATCTCTGCAACTGCTTCACCCAATACCTTGATACTTCACATGGGTGTTTATCATCATTGTCGCACCTGCTTGTGGAAAGCAGGATCCTGTGCCCAATGTCAAGGTCAAATTACTTTGAATTTTTTTGTTAAAAGTTTTTTCGTGTACTATATCTCTGCAACTGCTTCACCCAATACCTTGATACTTCACATGGGTGTTTATCATCATTGTCGCACCTGCTTGCGGAAAGCGCGATCCTGTGCCCAATGTCAAGGTCAAATTACTTTGAATTTTTTTGTTAAAGTTTTTTCGTGTACTATATCTCTGCGACTGCTTCACCCAATACCTTGATACTTCACATGGGTGTTTATCATCATTGTCACACCCGCTTGCGGAAAGCGCGATATCGTCAGCATTTTGGCATACGTCCGTCCGTTCGTCCGTGTGTCCGGTTGAAGTTTTTTGGTTAAAGTTTTTCCATCTACTATATCTATTTTTTTTAGTGTCCATGCCTCGCCCCAAGGCGCGACATGCAGGCCACGGCCATCTAGTCTATAAAAAGTGGGTATAATTATGTTATCCAAGTGTCTATGCTTGGAAAAAACCTGGCCTCGTTTCTTGTTATTAAATTGATTCATTGCGTTCTTGACAAACTCGGCACAGAGTTTTTAATCAAAATCATATTAATCCATTACTCATGTAAGATCCTCTATAACTGATGAATGAATTTTCATTGACCACGTACGCAGGTAAAAGGTCAATGTCACACATCTCCAAGGCCAGCATTAAATAATGATCATGAAATTTTTATTCAAACCTATAAAACTCTTCTAATGTTAAGCTATTTGTAAGTCCAACTCTTTGTGTGTGTATTATGATCACTCCTGTGATAGTTCTAGTTTTTATTTATTTTATTTTAAGAAATGCTTGATTTTAATTGATATACATAGTGGTTATAATCTCCCTGATTCATCAGTACCAGATTGATTGATGCTTGGTGTTTTATGGCTAATAAAATACTAACTTAAGTCAGCCTGACCCTGAAATACACTGCAATTTGGGGAAAAACATAAATAATACGGTCGCCGATAGTTAACACAGATATATGCGAACTAGGCATATGCATTTTGCCAAACTTTTCCAAAGTCTGATGACTGAAGTCACCCCCCCCAAAGTTGTGAAATCCCATGGGCATGCCACGGTAAACATACTTTCCATGCTAAATTATTTATTTTTTCTTATCAGAGCATATAGGCCCTTGGCGAGTTAGGGTTGTCGGTACCATCCAAGCGCACCAAAGATTTCTGGTGC
Source organism: Conchocele bisecta (assembly GCA_029237695.1). Classification (NCBI taxonomy): domain Eukaryota; kingdom Metazoa; phylum Mollusca; class Bivalvia; order Lucinida; family Thyasiridae; genus Conchocele; species Conchocele bisecta. The sequence continues at coordinate 82,497,206 of CM055269.1, forward strand.
CAATGTGTGTAGACACACATACTGTATATATTTCTGCATGATAGACTTTTCAAAGTAGTAGGTTAAGCCCACTAATTTGCATAAACAAGATGGCCGCCAGTTAAAAAAGCATTGGCTACCGTAGGATATATATTACATTGTGGAACATAGTGGCGCATCTTAATTTATTTAATAGCTAATACATTATCAAATATATAACAATCGATATAAGCTTGAACCGAGCTTTTGAAAATCCAAGATGACCGCCATTTTACAGGAATTTCTTAAGATATGTAAATAAATTGACAAAGACGTGCTATCAATGTGGGTACCAAACTCTAGTTCTGAAGTAATACGGGCAGCAGTCATTCAGATATATATGTATCCTGAACATTGCATGTGTTAGAAGCATCATGGCAG